>CAIGRP010018923.1:0-18334 GCA_903798385.1 Fraxinus cuspidata
CAGGTGGCATGATGCCTGGAATGCCTCGGACAAGGAAGATGTCTGGTATGGCTGGACTTTATAGCTGCGAAGTTCCTAGGTCCCGACCAATGCCAAGAGGTGATGGTTCAACAGTTCAACACTTCAACTACCATTGATACAACTACCATTGATACAGTTGCCATCCCTTAACCTGCAATTTCTGCCTAAGGGTGGTGGTGCACCTTCTTTCCGTCCTGCTAAATATGGAGAATATGCTGTGGGCCCTGGATCACGAGTCCCTGCCCCGAGTAGACCCGCACCAACAGCATCTGCTGCACCAGTAACTGACAAACTTGTAGCTCCAGCTGCAATAAAGAATCCAGACGAACTTAGGAGAAAAACACTTTCGCTTCTGGATGAATATTTCAGCGTCAGACTTCTGGATGAAGCATTACAATGCATTGAGGAACTGAAGTCCCCGGCTTATCATCCTGAAATTGTCAAGGAGTCCATTTCCCTTGGGTTGGAGAAAAGTCCACCTTGTGTAGAGCCAGTTGCAAAGCTTCGAGAGTACTTGTATGCTAAGAAAGTTGTTACTGCTAATGACTTGGTTACTGGATGCCTCCTTTATGCCTCACTGTTTGATGATCTTGCAATTGATTTACCAAAAGCACAGGCCAGTTTTGGTGAGATAGTCGGGAAACTAGTCTTGGCTGGTGGGCTCGACTTCAAGTTGGTGAGGGAGATTCTGAAAAAGGTGGCTGATGAATTTTTCCAGAAAGCCATATTCACAGCTATAATGAGAATTGTTAGCTCTGATCCTGCTGGAAAGGGGGTGCTGGATTCACAAGAATCCGATATCGAGGCCTGTGAAAGCTTATTTTAAGGCTAACTCCATTGCAGGAGTCATCTGTAACCTCGTAGACGAAATGTGCCCTCTTTCATTACTCTGTCTTTTCATTTAATCATGTTTAAATTTGGCAAGTTTTTGCTTTATTACAACAGATACACTCATCGACTCTTTCTGTGAAAGGTTTAATACTAGTCTCCATAATATTCAGTGCAATACAAAGTTTAACACCTCTTAGTTAGGAGATTATCCCTTAGTTCCTACTAAATTAAAGAGAGAGAGAGAGTGAACAAAACTAGAATTTCAACCTCAGTACTTTCACATTTTCAGAAAGTAACAAGTTTATTTTCTTGAAAAATTTGAACTTTTTTTGCACAGTCCCTGAACTAAATTTATATTTAGATTTTAATCATATATTTCTTGGTATCCACAATTTTTCAACTACATATCTCATCAACTTTTATAAGAATATACAAAAAAATTGATTTTAATTTCTACAAAACAAGGGCATAATTTAGAAACATAGCCCCTGTTTGTTGTAAAATCAAATCAGATTTTTAGTACATTTTGATAAAAGTTGATGAAATGTGTAGTTGAAAAGTTGTGGATCTCATAAAATATAGGTTAAAATTAATTATTGAATTTGACTTGAAATCAAAATCAAATTTTAAGTTGTACCAAACATGGGCATAATATATCAAAAACTAAGATTACTTGAATATGGGTATGAGATCTTGTATATTAAACTGAGCCAAATCTTGTTAAGGTAAATGTCCAAGATTTTGTGAATAGAATTTAAGGACTAGGTGGGAAAACCACCCCACCCCACACCAACCCACCCCACCCCACCCACAAATTTCTCCTGATGTGTAATAAATGCTCTATAATCTATAGAAAAATACAACCAAAACTTGCAAACCTTAGTCCATTGTTTTTGCTCAAAAACCTCTCTTATATTCTCTGTAATATATAAATAGGGAATAAAGAAAGTTGGTCCATTTTACCTTCTGTCCCATTTTTGCATGACTGTTACAAACCTCATTTTGCCACATCTCTCTCTCTCTCTCTCCACCTAGTGCCATTTTTTCTTGCCATCAACCAAATTGGTTTCGCTTTGATTAACGTTATTACTTATAAGAGCAAGATTTTTAACCCTTCCCTTTTTCTTTTGCTAGGTTGAAGAGTTGTTTTTGTCGTCGTGAACAGTTGGGATGCTCAAAAGATGTGAGTTTATACATGTGTTTAATCCCATGATTTTATTTTAATTTGGTGGTAAATATACTTGATTTCATGATTCTTCAACTTATTCATTGAGGATTTTTTTGAGGTTTTGTTTGATTTTTCTTCAAGAAATTCTCAAGGGTTTGTTTATTTTTTCTTGAAGAAAATCTTGAATTTTTGGGGTTGTTTTGTGTTATCCAAACAATTTATTCTTTACTCTCTTATTTCAAACACACAATCTTCTATAAAATAATATTACACGTAAATTGAAAAAAATTTCCTCTTCTTCAACCTCACGTTTTCCAAAAAAACATTATTTCAAATATTATAGCCCCCGTTTAGGCCTATTATTCCGTATTATAATGAGAGGAATAATATTTTTTTTGAAAAAAAATTGGTTAAAGAAGATAGATTTTTTAAATTTACGTATAATATTATTTTATTAGAGCATCTCTAAGAGATTCTTTAAACATGAGATGCTCTCTATTTTAAACAGTCAACATTTCAAATCATGCTCCAGAAAACTTTTAAAATTAACATTTTAATTTAGAGAGTGAGTTTGACTCTTCAAATTTGGAGAGCCAAACCCACTCTCTATAATTAAATGCATTCAAAGTGTTTCAATTTTCAATGTAATAAAATAATAAAATAATCCAAAAAAAGTTAGTTAAAATAAAAGATAAAGATAAATAATAAATATTTTTTTGGAGAAGTAAAACTAAGTGTGAAATATAAAAAACGGGTATTTCAAAATTTTAACTCTATAAATTTATAAATGTTCTCCAAATGATAGAATATGTAAATTTATAAATATTCTCCAAATGATAGAATATGCTCTTTAAAAATAGAGTCTTTTGAAGATACTCTTAAAAAATGTGTAATTGATGAGAAATGAGAGAAAAATGAATTATAATTTAACGTGGTATACTTTTGGTGGCAAAATAATGGGCTTATTATTTGGTGTGCTCTTTTCATTTTAGGATTTGCGTGCTTGACTTGCATATTCATGATTACATTGTCAGAAATAACATGAACACAAGTGCTGAGAATTTTGCTAGACAAGCTGGGCTACATTCTGTAGTTACTTTTTATTTTCATTTTCTTGAAAACTTAATTCTTTTGCATTTTGATTCGAGTAAATTTTTTTTGGTAAGCTTTATTCAACTGCTATGGGGCTTTTATAGAGTACTTTATTTATGTCTTAGTCTTACATGAAATAATTGGTTCATTTTATGTCAGTGCTGTTACACACTATCCCTGAATGTGACATTGAATGCCAAATTATTGTAGGTGTACATCACTTTATTTATTAATTGATGGAGATGTTTCTATTTTCTTGTACACGACCGGTTCATTAATTTATGTTGTCGAAGCATAAAGAAAGTAGCCACAATGTAATTTCAAATCAATTATCATAAATTTAAATAATTTTATTTTTGTTCTTTTCCCAGCAGTCAATCTTCCTGAAGGATTTTTAGTAGAATTGATGATCCTTATTTTGGAATGTATATTGTGATAGAGCTGCAGCTCCAAGACGTCCCGAGACTGTAGGAGCGTCTTCGTCTAAGGTGTTATAATGCATTTTATTTTTAGCGCATCACATATTTGTTCAAGAGTTTTCGTGTTCAAGGTTTGTCTCCTTTAATTGACAGGATACTCGGACAACAACATATATCTCACCATATGTCGATCCTACAATGCCAAGGCCGCATTTCGGACATATGCTAAACGTCTGTCCACAAATGCAAAGGCCTGATCTTTATATTCCTCAAGGTGTCGATCTGAGGACAACTCCAAGGCCAGATATGATAGATTTGTTGCATCAGGTTAGTTCCGAAACGAACCAGAATGCTTTGCTGCAAGCGGCTAGTCCCCGAATAAACCAGAATGACTTTTCACATTTCCCCTTTTAGTCCAGGCTTCAGGATGAACCCCAAGCGGCCAATTCCAAAGTTCACATCACGAATAATGGGCAAGCAAGACGTCTAAGGCTTCCTGCAGCGAACTCGAAGTCCAACTCACAGCTTCTTAACGTTGCTCAATTAGATCGTGTGCTACCCTCTTCAAGAAAATTTCGGGTAACTCCCACTCAAGTTCGTTGTCTCGAAGATAATTAAAGTATCCTGCTATACTCCACGTTCATGCAAGTCACTTGACTATGACATTGAAGTGGATTACTCCAAAAAGGTATCAATAAAATGATGGTCACATTTATTAAGGTTTTTATCGAAAATAGATTCTTTGAACTTGTTTCAAGGAATCTGCATGACACAAGTTTACATTTTCTTTTCTTGTCAAGGTTTTTTTTCATGTGGAAGCTTGTCGATATTGTTTAGTCATAGATAAGGACAACAATGTGCTAATCCTTTCTCTTTAATTTACAATAAGTCTTACATCTAGGGGTGGGCAAAACCCGACCGAACCCGCCCAAACTGTCCAAACCGAGCCAACCCGACCGGTTTGGGTTAGTTTTTTTATTGTTTTTACACGGATTGGGTGGGTCGGTTGTGTAGGCGCGTTTGGTTGGATCGAGTTATGGGTTAACTCTTAAAAATCGAATAAACTCGCCCAACCCAACCCGACTATATTTATGAACTTTACAAGTGTTATGATATTGTTTGGAAACTCTTAGAATAATATTATAAGACTTGGATAGAANAACACAAAAAAATTTCTTGACTTCATATAGAGTAATATCAATCTATCCACGTAACATTTTCGGTCATGAAGTGCCAAAATAGTTCATATTTTTTTGTTCATTGCAACTATGGAGACTGAATATAAAATAAGTCATGAGTCAATTATAAATTCGTCTAACCCGACCCGTTTACTTTAGTCTTTATTAACAAGTTGTCCCAACCCGACCAACACAACCCAATCCGACCAATACTTGATTGGATTGGGTTGAGTTTCAACATTTACACGGATTAGATTGTGTTAAATTATGATCAAATCGATCATGTTGGATTGTGACAAAAACCGACCCGACCCGACCCGACCCGACCCAACCCATGCCCACCCCTACTTACATCCCTCCCAAGCTTGACATTTCAAAGAATCGTTAGTTGGATTTAACAAAGTACGTATAAATATGAAGTCTTATTTCATAGAAAATGAATCGAAAGAGAGAAGATTTCAATGGGCAACTGAAGCAAAACCTAATATAAGACTTTAGAATATCGAGACACGTTTGAATTTGGTTTAAGAAATGAAATTTTGGTTAAGTATAAAACTTGAAAAGTAGCTTTGTGTCAACTTCGATCAAATATTCGAACTTGATTCGATTGTCAAATTATGAAACTAAATGGACAAATTTGTTCTACTCGTCAAGCAGATTATCGTAGTATATTTGAAATCTAAAAATCAATTTCGGGTGAATGAAAAATTGTAGTCCAAAGTTTGAAGAAAAAATCGAAAATGCCGCTAAAGTGGCAAGCCAGCGCTAGGTGAGCAATAGCTCACTGCATCTGCATTGCATCGTTTAAGCGCCACATGAGCAGTAGGCAAGCGAAGGAACGGGTTGCGTCCTTCATGAAAAATATCAAGTTTTGTAGCGTCTCTCCAACCACACCTCGTCACCTTCTATATAAAGGACCAGTAGGACGATTATTATTCATTACATTCCATATTTACACTTTAACTTTGTTTAAACACACTTTGTAGAAGTGATTTCTTTTTGCATCAAAGTCATGGTTATGGTGGAGAGGAAACTCCGTTCGAGTTCGTTGGCCTAAACCATTTGGAGTGCTCCTATGACTAGACGTGGTCGTTATATGTTGGGAGCTAATTGCAGGAAAATCATTAGCATCGATGCCGAGCAAATTCATCTTAAGGAAAGACTGTTTCACTTGCTTCGACCAATCTTACACTTGCATCTCCTCTTTCTTCTTTCCGATTCTTTACATTGTATTTGATTTCAGAAATACTAAATTTCTTATTGTTATATGAAAGGTTTTTATTGAAGAACGAAATGGCTTTCATCAAAGTATGGAAATGCACGAATTCGTCTACATATATATACTCGATTTCGTAAGTCAATTCTATATTCAATTTCATACTTGTATAGAAGACTAGTTTTTCGTCCGTACAATGCACAGACTGTGTTATTTTTAAGGTAATGTTAGTGTGTTGAAATATTGAATCATGGATGGCATATCTGTACAATTAAATAGCAATAACCTATACCGAGTAATCGATAAACCTACATATACTACACATCCATGAAACAACAATAGAAAGAACCACAACTTCATAAATTTGCACACTTCAGTGTCATTTTGCCAAGCAGCATACCATAATAAGGATATTTACATGTTAAGAGACTCATATTATTAGACTCGTGCTGGAAGTAATACATTTACCAAAAGGTGACTTCCTAGCAATGATGTGAAGAACCTTAGAGGGTGTTTGGTAGGGGTTAAAATTAGATTTTTAGTGGATTGTGATAGAAGTTTTTAAAATGTGTGGTTGAAAAGATGTGAAACTCATAAAAGATGTTAATATTGATTGTTTGACTTTAACTTAGATTAAAATTAGATTTTAATCCAGTCCAAACAGGCCTTTAGTAAGTATTATGACTGCTCCCTTGACCATCGGGCCCTTGTCTTTAGCACCACAAACCAAATGAACACAAACTGTAAACAAAAACAAGCGAACACGGCATCAAATTAGACAATTATAAGGATCATTATAATCAGAAATTATATACTAACTAAAATTAAACACATCTTTAAAGCATGAAAGTCATTTTCATATGTATTGAATCATATCCAATAACTATAACAATTGTTGGTCATCAGATTGGAATACAAAACCTAGGGTTCTAAGAAAAACTATCTACTAACTATCACAAAACAGAGTTATATTCAATAGTTTCATGAGTGATATTGTACACCCCTTAATGACAAAATAGTTACACAAAAAATTCTAAACAATGCATTTGATCCAAAAATAAAAGATGCTAAAAAATTTAAGCATTTAGTTACTGCAAAAAGTGATATTCCAAATCAATCCCCCAATCAACCTCTGATTATTTTAGGATGCTTTTGTTAATAAAAACCACCCTAACAATACTAAAAGTGCAAAATCAATTGTTTTTTAATCTTTCACCCACAAGAGAAAAAATCAAGTTGTTTATCGATTCGAAGAAACTATAAATGATTACAAAAATGGAGGCTTAAACGCTTCTAGAGAATAAAGAAATTAAGAAAGGCTCTCCTAAAAATCAGATGAATTATATCTTCAATCTTTTCAAACAGAAAGAAATAAACTATACAACAAGGAAAATAGAAAATCAATCCAAAAAAAACAGAAAAAAAAAGAAACATTGAATGAATAAATATGATAAATACGCAAAGAAGTTGAGAAAAAGACCTCGGCTTCGAGTTTAGCAATATAGGCGATCAGAGAAACATTATCTTTGTGTTTGATGGACTCTTCATCAAAGCCCGCTTCTTTGAGTTTTTTTTATATGGCTTATTGCTTCAAGGGATTTCCATAAACTCTTCCATGAGCATATAATGCTGCATATGAAGCCCCATAAGGTGGCATCATAGACTATAACATAAAGGAGTGAGTGTTAATATTACTTCAAATGGACAATTCCTGCAAATGGCTTCAAATAATAGAATCAAGCGAAAATTGCATCTCACGTGTATCCCAAATAAAATATAATTATATAAATACAGCATAAAATTTAAGAAATACCTATGGGAGTCCCCACATATACATAGGTTGAGCATGATTATAGTTTGTGAAAGGAGAATGTAATAGGACAAATAGCAAGACTACTTTGAGAAAGAATATATAACTCTAAAAAGTGGTGGTTTTCAATCTTTAAATTTTGAAGGCATTTGAGGATATAAATTCAAGCTTAATGCAATCAAAAATGGAAAATCGTGCGAGAGGAAAAATGCTAAAATTTTTACGAGACCAATATATTCAAACTGGGCAATGTTTATTTCTTTCTTTCTTTTTTAATTGAACATTTTAAGTTATAGAAATTATAAGGTCAGCAAAATGTAGATTAGATCACAAGACTTAAATCATCCAAGATGAATCATTAGCATTGTATTTAAGGTTAATTAGTTTGATCATAATCCTTTGAAATCAAGTTAGATCAAAAGTATTATCAGTTAAGCTAATATACGAAGATCAATTCTAAATCAATTTTGAGAAACGTTAAAAGATGAATTATCGATCAAAATATTTAATAAGTTCAGGACTATCAAGATATTCCATGCATTCGCATAAAATTGGAATGATAATCTGAATCAGAAAAGGATTATGACCTGCATCTCTCATTTCACGATACTATTCTTGCTGGAGCTCCACATATGCACGCGAGCGAAAATTCTTCCATGCACACATAAATTTAAAAGTATACATACACGTATTTATGCACATACATACACCAAGGAACGAACTAAAATAAAATAGAAGAGAAGAGAACAATGAGAAAACCCCATACTCCAAAATATAATTTATTGGGGCTTAATTTATAACATTTCAATAACAGGAACTGGTGATGGTCGGTGAATATAATTTTATCAAAATAAAGGGATTTCTCAATTTGTTGTGTGTTAAAATTATACTAAATAACATTAAATCAACTAGGAAAACTGTTTACCTCCCCATTTTGTAGGGTCCAATTGGAAAGTTTCTAAAGCACGCTTCTGATAACAATGTCTCCGCCGTGTGAATGCACCTTAACATAGATAAATCAAGTTCCACAAGATATAAAAATACCAATAACACATATTTACATATCTATACGGGGAAGACAAAGATTGATTCCGCATTCTAGATCTTCTAACCCCAAAAGATTCAATATATCGGTTGGTGAACTTTATTGGTAAATGGTAAGAAAAAGACCAATACACTTTTCAATGTCATATATTTTATGTTTGTGTAGAAAATAACATATCTTACACAACAATCGGCTAAATTTCAAGTGTCACAAAGTAATAAAGCAGCCAGGTGTATTCATTTTCTCCGTAATTTCTAGCGCCTAGGTACCCTTCATTATATTTGTTATAATGACATATCTAACCATCACAGATAGGGATGTGAAATATTCGGATGGTATAAGCTCCAATCCCTACATCATGATTAACTTTGATTTTAAACCTGAAAATAAAGTTTATGGAAGAACACAAACATGGTATACATTGCTAGAGAATAGTTTTGAAGCTAAAATAACATATTTTGCATTATTTCACCCATAGTATTCCAAGTTTTCAACCAAGTATATGATCTTAGAATAGAAACTAACCATAAAAATGGTATGCATTCTGATATAAAAAAAAAACTTTGCAAATCAAAAACCAGATTTTGCAATATCTAACCATATTTTTTCAACTTCGAAGGACATCATTCAATCATAGAATGGAAAATCAGTTTTTTAAGTATAATTTATAAGAAACGGTTCTGTATTGTTGATTATACATGTCATGGAGTTGTTTTCTGATCATAATTTGTTTCCTTCTAAACCTTTTTTACATCTGTTAGGTGTAGTTGACTCTCAACCTTAATTTCTCGGCCAGGTTGTTGAAATAACAAATATATCAGAAAAATGAAAAAGAAAAAATGATAGGGACCCTACTTTGTCAAAATGATGATGCAATGTTTGTTCAAACAGGGATAAAGCTACAATTTACTCTATTAAATGTAGGAATTATCTTGCATTATAATCAATTTGCATTCACTTTTAGTTCCCTAACTGTCATTTTTCTAAAAATAGTTATATGATTGCCCTTTACAGGTATATATGCATATTTCCATAATCTTATTTATTTGAGGAAAAGAAAAAAGAAACACTTGACAAAGTAAACAAACTTGACTAGTTTTGAAATTGAAATAAGTGAAAACATAGACGAGCAAAATGGAGGATGGCAAAAATAGTTTTACCGAATGTCTTTCACCAATTTGTTAATTCAAGATTTGTCCTTTGTATATGTTTCATCATACAACTTTAAAAGGATATCGTTTGCCTCAAATGTGCTTATAATATCAATATCATCTCTATATAGTACTAATAGCCAACATCACAATATCATCAGTATAGTGAATTGTACTAACCATGAATTTTTCATACAAAAGAAGGGTGGAAAATCAATTGTTATACCCCCATCATATTTTTAGTGTACATTACACTTTTTAACTTATGACAATATAATCACCTTGGAGTAGGAGAATGGTTTAATTTTACACAACCAAACTGCATAGTCGGGTAATCTCAAAGCAAACAATATTGATTCTCCACCTGTAATATCCTTCATCCAAAATGAATTCAACAAGATGATTGTCCTATGAATTTCTCTTAATAACCAAAATTGATTTCTTTATTTTAAGATAAAGATATGATCCCTCATCTGGAAATAAAATAAAAATCACTTGAAGGTTCTTCATTCAGAGGATAATCCATCAAAAACTCCCTACATATTCTTAAAGAGCCTAGGCTGATTCAATTTATTACTTATTCAAACATAAGTGTCAAGCTCTTCACCGTGGTTAACAAATTTGCAATTATCAATTTTCCACCACATATATCTTGAGAAGTGATTTTATATAAATAAAACCTTCCATGGGCTTTGATAGTACACAAAAAGAAAGTTTAGAAATCCAACAACTTGAGATGATAATAATAAACTACCTTTAAATGTTTTAAAATTTTGATTACAGATATATTACACAGTAATTTGATTAATGTTAACTACTTTATGAGATTCAACCAAGTATTCATTCAAATGTGTGAAGTCGCCAGGAGATGAACCCAATTCTTAGTTTGTTTAAACTCGAAAAAATGAAAAGGAAAAAATAACTTAGCAGCTTCATGCAATACACATCGCACATAACCACAGAAAGAGAACTTACATCGCAAAATGCTTATGTTCACACTTGTCTAACATAGCAGCAGTGCGGCTATGCCCTGTGACTTTCGTATTAGGCAAAATATCTTCACAGTCACCAGTTTCAACTTGGGCTCATGTGTATCAGCACAATGCCCTTGAGGCAATTGGGGATATCACGCTCAATACCCTTCAAGAAAAAAACTAACGCAGTGCTTCTCATTTTCTTCCTCGTCGGATATTTCTCCCCTCACCAGCTTATCATATAACTCAGTTTTTTAGAATAACTCTGCAGAAACTGAAAAACATATATACAACGGGAAGAAATTCAATAAAGAATACGCAATAAGAACATCAAAGGAACAAACTTTGGGTATTTCGGGTTCGATTTCTAAAAAGATCGAAAAAGATGAAAAAAAAAATTGCGAATTGAGCAATATAATTAAAGAAGTCATAAGAAATATAGAGAAGAGGAAAAAATTGAAGCACTTGAAATTATACTTACATGTATATCTCTCAATTGCCTCAGATTGTTTAGAATTTCTATCCACGATGAAGAGAGAAAAATGGTGATTAAGGTTAAGGGAAAGAGGATTTTGGTTTGCTTTGTCGAGAAAGGAACTCATCAAAAGCAAGAAAACGAAAAGAGGAGAGAAAGCAGGACACACTTTATAGGGAAAAACTCCGCGGTGTGCGGAGAGAAGAAGAAGACGTGGAGAGGTGAAGCGTATTTGAGAAGCCTGGTGAAGAAAATATTGGGACAAACGAAGAGTACAACCCGATCCCAGTGTGTGAAACATGAGTGAAATATACATATTGCCATTTTTCCATTGCCATTTTTCCACACATGGCTGCCTAACTGAACAGTCAAATTAAGGATAAGATAGGGAAAAAATGCTTCATAAATAAATAACGTAGCGTGGAGTTACACTCCGCACTGTGCGGAGTCAGAAAAAAAATGAAATTCAACAATACTGCGCACAGCGCAAAGTGTGAAAGTAAAACACAAAAAAACACTACGCACTGCACGGAGTGAACAAACAAAACACACACAAAAAATCTCCGCACAACGCGGAGAGTGGTCTCCAGCGTCAGCACACCAGGTGCCCGGTGTTCGCGCTGTGCGGACCTCTTTTTCTTTTTTTCTTTTTTTTTGCCAACATTCAGAGTTAACAATTGTGGGTGTTGATAGAATAAATTTCATATTACCCTTAAAGTTTGGATGAATAGTGGAGAATGAATATCGAAAAATGGATAAAATAAAATCTTCACAAATGAAAAATAAATGGTGGATTGACTCTTTAAAGATAGGGATACATTGAATAATATGTATGCACAAGAAAGAAAATATTAACTTGGATCATACAATTTCCTTTGAAATATGATATATCATAAAAAATTATATTTTAAAGAAGGGAATAATACATAAGTCGGGTATTTACTATACCTCATTCTATTTTTAAAAGACAAACTTTAAAAGTTCAAAACTCAGGTGGTAATTAATAAATATTATGTACAAAATAAATTATAATAAATATACATCCTAAAATAATGTTTTCACAGTTAGGGACTCTCCAAAACAACAAATCGTAAAGATCGAACAAAATAGAAGAGCTACATAATCCTCTCTAGATCAAATTTTCTCTATTACCACTGTCGAAATCTAATTGTTTGAAAATCATCAGACTATTGAGGATTGGAAGCTATTAGAAGGCCAAATAAAGATAGAATCTCTAAAGAACTCGTTGGAGCAAAGTAACTTTGATTCTCACCATCAAAATCTGGTTAATTTAAACCCATAGGATGATTGAGGTTACAAATTGAAAGTTGTTGGCACTGTGTATCAAAAGATCGAACAAATGAAGAATTTACAAAGAACTCGCTGGAGCAAATAATTTCGATTCTCACTTTCGAAATCTGGCTATTGGAAGTTGCGGCATTGTTTATTAGAATTTTTGAAGGCAACGATAACGACTGAGGTTGGAGAAATCAATGACACGTGACTAATTCTTTTGAATTTGTGACATATGCACTATGCACTATGAAATGTGACCTATAAACTGTTAAATGTGATATAGATCTAATGGCTTGTGTTCAATTTTTTAGGACTTGTGATCTGTGGATATTGATCTATTATCTATGTAATATGACATGTGACTTGTAAACTTTGACCTGTGAACTTGAATATGTGACTTGTTATTAGTGCACAAAGATGTGATATATGATCTGTAACAAGTTTACATTAATCTGTAATATATACAACATGATCGTGACCCGTGACACGCAAACATGATTTGTGACCAATTCTATTTGATATGTGACCTGTAAACTACTCCACCATCATCGATGTCACCCATACCGTCAATGTCTTTTTAGATGCACAACCCACCTTCACCACCACCACTACCACCACTATCGATGCCACCTGTACCACAACCTACTAGCATCACAAAAGGCAATTCTACAACCATCATCACCACCTACACCTGCACCACAACCCACACCACCTCCTGCACCACATCCCACCGACACCACCACATCTAATCCAAAATCAATACCACCTCCACCACAATCACATTACTATCGCTATCACCATCACCATTCCGCCATCAAACAAACCACAAATTACAGTTGCTCAAAACTAGATCTACACCTTTATTCTTTATCGAATGAAAACGGCCTCATCTAATGGAGACTTGATGCAGCCACATATCTGCCAAAACGTTGTCGTTATGACATAGCGATATAATAGACAGCTCCGAATCGTGAAAATCTTCGGTGAAATGTGAAACGAATTGGACTTAATGAGTGCTTTGCATGTGCAGTGTGACTAGTCAAAGTTTTATCTTTTCAGCTTTGATAGGATGCATCTATTAATTGATGGAGTTTCTACGCATCAACGAGATATTCAATTTTTTTTTTTAAAACAAAAAAGATAATACATTCTAGTATATAAAAAATGATATTTTGTTTTTGAATAATTCATTTTTAGTATCTCTATAATACTATTTTATTTTTATTATTATTAAAAAGTTCGACTTGTATTAAATTGTGTCCATTAATGAATTTTTGGACTCCGCACCTGCTTGCTTACCTATAATTTCCTCTTTAAAGGAATCGGTACAAAACATGCTTGCAACAATCCGCCAACCATTTTGGGCCGACTTTCGGGGCAAAGTCAAATGGACCTTCCTACACATATATTTCAACCCTTCGCACATGTTACTTCTAATTCCCCAATTTTTCCCTTTCTAATTTCTCTCTTTTCACTTTTGTTCTTCTCGGATTTCCTCGGCAAAAGAAAAACAAAACAAAATTGAAGACAGGTGATTTTTTGTTTCCTCTCGATTCTTACTGTTCAGGTTCATTGGATTTTTTTTTTCTTTACTTAGAGTAGGTTAATTGTTTTTCTTGTTTGATATTTTTTTTTTTGGGTTTTTCTGTTGCTCGCCGATCTGTTTTTCTTTTTGGGTATTGTTGCCGAAAATTAATTTTTTAATTTTCTTATTACTTTTTTGGGATTGGTTGAGGATTCATGTTTTGATGGGAATATCGTTTCTCTAGAATTTCCGTTTATTTTTTGTTCTGAGCTTTAATTAGAAGCTCTCATTTTTGTGTGTGTATTCGACGTGTACATCTCATAAAATCATATTTAATGAAGAGTGCTTCGTATTGGAATCTTGTGTATCTGTTTATGTTCGAATCCTGCTGAATCCGTGATTTAACTATTTGATGCCCATGATATTTTACTGTTTTCTGATCTATCTTCTGATGAACTGTGTCTATTTATGTGCTTGTTTGTGCCTGTCGTGCTTGAATATATGCATCCACTGTTCAATCAAAGATAGGTGCATTACCTAAGCCATAATTGGAATGAATTTAGGAGTTTGGAAGTTATTGATATAGCAACAGCCTAATCAATATTTCCTCTGATTTAATACCATAGATTCTGGTGATGTTTATTATGTACATTTAAATGGCATCTCTGCTATCAATTAAGTAGTTAGTAGGTTGTGTCAATTTGATTCTTTAAGAATATTTCACGGGCTGATTAACTTATTTTTGTTATCCGTTCCAGGGTATAAATTTTTGAGTTTTAGAGATGTTAGAGCAGTTACTAATATTTACTAGAGGAGGTTTAATCCTCTGGACTTGCAAAGAGCTTGGAAATGCTCTTAGAGGTTCTCCCATTGACACACTGATTAGATCCTGCCTTTTGGAGGAACGATCTGGTGCAGCATCATACAATTATGATGCATCCGGTGCTTCTTACACTCTTAAATGGACATTTCACAATGAGCTTGGGCTTGTATTTGTTGCTGTGTATCAGCGGATTCTCCACCTCTTGTATGTGGATGACTTGCTTGCAATGGTTAAGCGAGAGTTCTCTGAAATTTATGATCCAAAACGGACTTCCTACAATGACTTTGATGACATATTTCAGCAGCTTAAGAAAGAAGCTGAGGCTCGTGCAGATGAAATGAAGAAATCAAAACAGGTAGGTAAGCCTGTAAATAACAATCTTGGTAAGAACCAAGGACAGGTGCTAAAGGGGAGTATGAATGGCAGCAATAAAAAAAGCTGTGGAGGTGAATCTGAAAACGGGGGTGGAAATGATGACAAGCTGAAAGGTCACTTGTTGGAAAATGGGAATTTTAACAAAAATCATGTTGTAAATGGGGAATCGCCCAGAATAGTTAATCGTAATGGTAAAGAGAATGGAAGTTCCAATGTTGGGGCTTTTGATGTAAATAAGCTACAGAAGATTAGGGGTAAAGGTGGAAAGAAAACTGATACTACTGTTAACAAAGGTTCCAAGGTAGAACCGAAGAAAAAGGTAGTGAAAAAGAATAGAGTTTGGGATGATTCACCGACAGAGCCAAAACTGGACTTTACTGATCCAGTCAGTGAGAATGGGGAAGAAAATATAGCAATTGTAGCAGCGGATCAAGGTGAGAGTATGATGGACAAAGAGGAGATTATAAGCAGTGAAAGTGACTCAGAGGAGGAGGACATAGGGAAGAACGATAAGGTTGAGACAAAGAAGAAAGGCTGGTTATCATCCATGTTCCAAAGGTAAATTTGCATCTCTCGCAGCCAAATAAAGGAGAAAATTTTTGATCTCCTTCTTAATTCATATTACGAAAACTTCTGCTTATTCAATTATTCTTGTGGTGGTTGTAATGAAGATGTCTTTTGTCATCATGCTTTTATAAGTTAGTGATTTTGTTGTGCATTTTTCTGTCCGTCTGCTTATTCAGAGATTGGATTGCCAATAGCTGTATGCATGGTTGTGTTTTCTTGTCAGAAATTTTGGTGGTTGTTACCTGTAATCCAAGCTTTGGGACCACCACCACCACCACCTCCCATTGAAAAAAAAAAAAATCAAATGAACAGGATTCTGTATTAAGACATACAACTTCTGCTTGACTGAAAGGAGTTATAGCTCCAAATTTTACATTTGCTAGAGTTAACCCAAATCTTTTGAGACACATTATGTATGAACTTGACCATGTTTTAGTAGTTATTTAAACATTTCAACCTGAATCTGAATGTGAATTTTTTTGCAATGTTAATAATTAGATTCAAAAATGCATGTACATCGCTGCCGGCCCGTTATAGACGTGTGAACATGTAGCGGCTTAAGAAATTTTTTTTGTATGGTTTTTGTCTATAGAATTGTACTATCTTTTGTGGTACCTCGGGTCATTTAAATTTTTCATAGTTCTAGAAATGTGAGAAGTATCAAAGCCTGAGAGTCTTAACTACTCTCTGGCATGTAGAACTAAGTCATGAGTATATGTTGAATAAATTAAATTGCTGTCTCTTATTGATCACAAGAAGAAAGAACAAGAAGCTAGAGGGGGATGTTTTAAGTTTATTTTTACTTATTATATTGTTATTTAAAATTTCAACTGAATTCTGTATCGTAGGATTTAATCTATTCATTCTTTGGGGCATTTTCAAGTTTAGTGAATTTCTCATTGTGGTCATTGAAGAGATGGTGCAATATGATTGAGCATAAGATCTTTTTAAGAGAAAACATGAGTTTTCATAATGGATCCATGTAGAAAAACGGCTTTGTTGGTTGCCTATGTTTTGCATTTCATCACCTCTCAGTGTTCACAGTTGCTTGCAAATTGTTTGCAGCAACTCTTTCTACAATATTTACGAAATTAATTATTGTGTAAGCGTAAAAATCTGCAATTCTCTTCTTTGAAGTAGTTAATTCTACCCGTTTTGTTGTTATGCTTGTCTTAGTAGAGTACTTCTATTGGTAATTGTTATATGTACCATATTTCCATGTACCTGTGTAAGATCACCGTTCCCGCAATGGAAGTTGAGGCTATAAAATGTTGCTTAACATTGAAGATGGAGTCCTTTGGGTGGTTGACCAAAATTCGACCAACGATAGTTGATGTGGGCTAGTTTCATTTCAACTATTTCACGAGTGCTGCGTCTGATAGTTATCGCATGCCATGAGATGAGCTAGAAGAGATACATAAAGTAGCAAGAGATTTGTATTGTGTTGAGGGTCATTTGCATAGGATTTACACTGTTTATCACCACATAATTAATCCTTTATTTTTTCTTCTCTCTAGTGTCAATTTTGTGTAAATCCCATAGGGATGTTAAACTATGGCGTTCAAGTGAAGTGTTGCAAATCCAACTCATTATTTGATTTATTCTTGTGAACTCAGTATTGCAGGAAAGGCAAATTTGGAGAAAGCTGATCTAGAACCAGCACTGAAGGCACTCAAGGACAGGCTTATGACCAAGAATGTGGTATGCCAACTTTGCATGATGTTTATAATTGATGCATTTAATTAATTTTTCACCTTCATCAGAACACGATTGTTATTAGAATTTTTATGTGCTGGTTTTGTTCCTTTCCCCATACTTGAGGAGAAGAAGAAAAAGTAAGGATGAAGGGGAGATTAGTAATGTTTTAATTTGTCTGCAAATTTCTGTAGCTTCAGTTAGTAAGACTTGTTGGAATTCATGCAGTACATCTAAGTCATATCCTTTTGATACTTAAACAGGCAGAGGAAATAGCTGCAAAACTTTGTGAATCAGTAGCAGCAAGTCTTGAGGGAAAAAAGCTGGCCTCGTTTACAAGAATTTCTTCGACAGTGCAGGTACACAAGCTTATCTGACTGATTTCCTGTGAGCAGAATTCAAAGCACAAGCAAAAGCAAAATCCAAAGCTATAACTCACCATCTTTAGAAATACACTTTCTTGTTACCCCTCCACCTAACCCAGTTATCATTTTTTTTTTCTATTATTTGCAAATCATAACTGTGTCTTGTTGCATGTAATGGTGTGATGGCTTAAATTGATGCTACCAGGCAGCAATGGAAGAAGCTCTTGTTCGCATATTAACCCCCAGGCGGTCCATTGACATTTTAAGGGATGTTCATGCTGCTCAGGAACAAGGAAAACCATATGTTG
>CAIGRP010018934.1:0-13349 GCA_903798385.1 Fraxinus cuspidata
ACACACAAACATGCAAAAGTTTTTGGTTGGACAATCTAGCTTTTTATATCAGTATTTGAAATTATAGTACTAAATTACGAACCGCTTCATAGTCACAATACCAAACCAATATCTACTCTTTCAATACAAAATCGACGTGTGTGTGTGAAAAACAAAGTAGACATCTTGAAAATTTAGTTAAAAATACTCTCCAAAAGTCCATGCTTTTCAAAACCTTCAAATTGGAATAAACGGGGGCAAAACATGGAAAAGACCAAACTGTCCGACGGTCAACTGCCTATTTTGGCCGTCGACCAAAAATTTTCAACAGTCTAAAATTTGACAGTTCTGACCTCTGATTTTTTCCGTACAAATGGCTATATCGGTCATACGGATAAGAGGTGATCGACCGGACGTTGTCATCCGAACTCCAAGAATTTTTTGACGATTTGAACTCTATAAATACCTCTACTTCTTACATTTAAAATAGATTCTTGAAAAGTTTAAAATTAAGAATTACTTGAGCAAAACTCTTTGAGCTTACATCTTTTTAATTTTTCAAATATTTACTTTGAACACTTTGGATTGATTGAATCAACTTTTGAAAAATCATCTTTTCCATTAAAGTTCTCTAATCTAACACTTGAACTTCATTCATTACTATTTAAAAAATCATCTTTTCCATTAAAGTTCTCTCATCTAACATTTGAGCTCCATTCATTGTTATTTATTGAAGTGTTAGCCTATTTCTATCTTGGTACTTAATTGTGATTGTATCATTTATTAAGAGAAAAGTTTCAATTTGTAAAATCAATTTTCTTTAAACTTGTGGGTTATGTTGAGGTCCCATAAAACTCAACGTTGTATAAGGATCAGTGCTCCATGTTTGTAAGTCACCGAAAGCTTTGTAAAGAGTTGGATTGCATTACAAGTCAATGAACGTAATAAAAGTGGCATTACTCATGCTGTAGAGCTTGGTAACGGGTGACGTAGATCATTGCGTTGGATCGACCTCCATAATTATATCGTTTGCATTCTCTATCCCTCTTTATTTATTTCTTTCATATTCGTGCTTATTATTTGAATTAATCTATCTAGTTATTGCGTGCTTGACTTTACATTAATTTTTCAAAAAAGTTTTAAAACCAATTCACCCTCCTCTTGGTTAGCTATTCTTGGGCTATCACTATATTGCTAACATTTCACTGCGTCAATATTATGAATACCAATTAATTTATTTGGAAAGTCCTTGTTCGTCGGTCAATTAGCTTGATTTTCAGCAATCCTCTCATAAAGCTCGTGGGCATCATCAATGTCCATCTTCACAACTGAACCGCCTGCTGAAACATGTGCCATATTGCAAAATTCTTAACGAAGTCCATAATAGAAGAGATATACTTATGCTTGCTTAAGAATGCCAAGATTTGGACACTTACTAAACAAGTTCTTGAATTTGATGGACACGAGAAGGTAGGAAGAACTTCATAGTGAATTCTTATACTTGATACTCCTGGAAGGTAATGAATTGAGCCATTCTTTTGCGCCCTTCTTTAAGGTGTAAGGAAATAAGTGGATTCGAAAGGCATTTCCTAACATCACCTCATAGCTGATGACTTTACACAACATCAGAAAAGCTTAATGTGCTCATGTGGATTTTTTGTGGCTTTCCCAAAGAACCTGATGTCATGATGGTTTTCGAAGAGATTTATAACATCGGGGCGTAGATAATTATTTCTTGTTCGAATGGAGCGTAGATGATTGCAGATTGCATAGGTGCACGCACTGGATTTATGTAATCCCCGACTAATATTTGGCCCTCATTGGAGATAAGTCTCCGTTAATCTGGTTGTGATGCTTGAGTTGGATCTTGAATTTAATTTTGTTCCTGATTTTCAGCCATTTCTCTCACTTCTCTCCATTTTCTTCTACACTGTCTGAATGTTCTTTCAATTTTGAGATCTAGCGGAGCTAGCTCGATTTCGTCGGAATCTTGCATATGATGTTGACAACCTAAAAGGAGCAAAAAAGTTAAGGTAATATGATGAATAGCCTAAAACAAAAAGAGAAACAAATCTAATATCAGCTAATAGACTAGAACTAAACAAATTATTCTCTGGAATTGGTGCCAAAAATGTGTTCGGACAAAACCCGCAAGCATATGAGATCGTTGACAAGTAATAACATAGAGTTGAGTTATTGTCCCACGATGAGTAAATTTAATTATACTTTACTAATTTTTACCAAATTCGGTGATTATAACACAAAAGAGTTGATATTTTTGTTTTAATTCTAATATGAAAGTTATAAGAGATTGGGGTTTAATCAAATATGAGATGAATGCATTTGAATTTCATAATCCATCTATTGATGTCTAGTTCCAATTGTCGACTTATGTAAGTCAGCATTAATAATATAATCATGACAATCAATAATCCGTTAGTATCTAATTTTTTTTCTCCAATTTCGCTATTTATGTCTATTTGTACCTAACAAACATAATTCACATAGAATTAAGCCATAATTTATCAAAATAACCAATAAATACTCTAACTTAAAAGCCCAAATAAGTGTACAAAATGCACTTATCATAGTATATTTAAATTATATTTTTGCAATGCACTTCAAATTAGGTGATTAATCACTAACAATTAAATAAGAAATTAAATAACAATGAGTACGTTGAATTTTCCTAATATATGGTAATGATTTAGGAATGTTGGCACATTGATTTCATGGGCAACAAGAGCATCTCCACTTGCTATTTGAAACATAAATTGTAAAAGACTTAGGGTAAGTAGTACGTTTTGTTACAATTTGAATGCATAAATAAATTACATAAATAGATATATGTGAACATTGTTGACCTATGGTTGATTTTTCAAATACAACAAACAAGTTAATCTTGTTTACTAACAATTGAATTTAAAGGGATTATAGTTTTCAAAACATCCAATAATAAATTGTTCGATCGTCTTTAAAAGATCAAAATCAATACAATCACAAATCAAATTCATGAAGAAGGTCAAGATTGAGTCACCCATTCAAGATAAGTCCTTCAAGAAAAGAGCTTAAGAGATAAACGTCAAAAAAGATCAAAACGAGAGCCTAAGAGCCAAACTTCGAAACAAGATAAGAGACTAGATTTCTTAATCCAAATGTATAGATACTACTACTTTGGTCTTTAGCAGTGAATGATAAAAATTATTTTTTGCACTAAAAGTTATTTTGATTATCACTTGTATAAAATGTTTTGATAATAGGTAAAATTGATTTTCAAAATTATGTTTGATTTTTCCTTAAACACTAGTTTAAAACTCATTCCAAAACTCTACATTTGTCAAAATATTTAAATAAGATCAAACGGAGTAAAAATGGAAAAACTGGCTAAACCAGCCGCAGCTGTCGCAATGGGCTGGATGATGCGGACATCCGGATCGTTGTCCGAAATCCTATAGAGTTTTAACCATTGTGATTTCAAACACATAACGACTATTTTGATCATCTAGACACAAGGGCAGACTTCAGTTGATTATCCGATTTTCGACAGATTATTTTGCCTTTTGAATTCTATAAATACTTCACTCTTTCAATTCTTCACAAGAGTATGAAGAGCATTAAATGAGATATATTTTTAGAAAATTATTTAAGCCTACATTGTATTCATTTCATTTATTTCGTCATATCAAAAACTTTAATTGATTCAAACATTATCCATCATCTTCATCAAAAATTTTCATCTCTCTTTTTATATTTAACTTAGAGCTGAAAATACATAAACAAACGCCTTGGGCACAGTGGTCGGGTGTTATAAAATCATGCATTTTTGTGTAACGACCTAGTTCACGTGCCCAAACCGTTATATCATACATAATGTCTTCTTTGAGTGGACATTTACCCACTTAACCCCTCATCTTCTAAGATTTGAACCTAGGGCCTTTGCTTAATGAGAAGCTTAAATTGAATCATGATACCAATTGGGTCAATTGGTACTAGGATTCAACTTAAATCTTACTTAAGGAAAATGTTATGGGTTCGAATCTTGGAGACATGATAGAAATCCGTGAGAAGATAGACTCAAGCTCTCCCAAAACGGACAATACGTAAGTTAACGGTTTGGGCACAGAGATTGGGTCATTAGAAAAACGTTCATTTTTTTGTAATGACCCAACCTCTGTGACCGAGCTGTTAATTTACATATTGTCTACTTCGAGAGAGATTGAGCCCATTTTACGATTAACGAGTTTCTATCACACCCCTGGATTTAAACCCTTAATCTTAAAATAGACTTAAGTTAAATTTGGGTTGTTACAAGTAAGAAGAAATTCTTCAAAAAGAAAGTACTCCAAAACACTTGGGATGAAAGTGACGATAATGATCATAAGGAAAATGAAAGTTAAGAGGAAGTTACAAACATGTGCTTCATGGCTATTAAAAGTAAGGTAAATGGAAATCGTTTATATAATGAGTTATCTACCTCCTACGATGAAATGTTTGTAGAATTTGAAAACTTGCTCTAAATAATTATATCCTCAGAAAAAACAAACTCTCTACTGGAAAATAAGGTAAAAAGGTTTTTTTGAAAAAGGAAAAGTCGATTACGATTCTTTAATTATGGAGAATTCCAATTTACAAGAAAATATTTTAGATTTGACACAAATTATTGATAAATTTACTCAAGGCAAGAAAATTTTTGATCCGATACTTGGTAAACAAAAAATTGTTATTTAATAAAGGAGTAATTTCATATAAACTATTTTTGAAGCAAAAGTCTCTTAAAAATTTCTTTGTTAAAGCCTTTGCTTCCCCTTTTTCAAATATCACATGTAGTTTTTGCAATAAAAATAGACATGTGGATTTTAATTGTTCGATAAAAAAGAAATTGCACTGTAAAGCAAACACAAGTGGATTCAAAAGTTCACAAACACTAACAACCAATGATCCAAAGTTGTATGGGTACTAGAAAACAAAAATTGAATTATTTTTGTAGGTACTTAATAAAATTAAGAGCAAATAGTTCTTTGGATAGTGGATGTTGAAAACACATGATAGGATATCAAACTTTATTGTCAAGCTTCCAAAGAAGGATGGTGGTCATGATTCTTTTGGAGATGGTACCAAAGGAAAAAATATTGGTGTTGGAATTATTGCTAATCATTAATCTCACTTTAATGAAAAGATGCTCTTAGTAAATAATCATAAACATAATCTACCTAGTCTTAGCCAAGAAGGACCCTGGCCATATTCCAGCTCTCATTAGCCAATTGTATAATAAATGTTATCATATTAATTTCATTCTTCTAAGTGCCTTATTGAGAATACTATATCAAAAGAGATAATGTTTATAGAAAGTCGAAGTAAGGATGTTTATATCACAAACATTGAGTTTGAAAGTGAAGAAAAAAATGTTTTCAAGTTTGAAAGATGATATTTGATTGTGATATAGAAGTTTCACAACAAAATAACAATGAATAGTCTAATGCCCCTTATTAAATATCCTTTCAAAAAAATAACCTATAACTTAAGATTTTCACTTAATTTTCATCTTATTAGCCTTAAACAATCCACACATAATGTAGAACGCGTAGAATTCACATTTATCTCAATATCTCCCTACAACAGTCCAATCACCACAAACTATCATCGAATTGGTTTAAGGATTTATATTATGGTTGTTGTTTAGATTAAGCATCTTTGGTCTACTATTTTCGACCTACTCAGTAATGTGAGTCAAAAATCTTCTTCATGATGCAAAACATAAATTTAGTGCTTATAAATACCAAGTTCTTCATGAATAAGTATAAACTAATTTAACATATAACTTATCCATAATTTATACCTTAACTCTATGTTCATTGATATACCTCACCATTGGTAGATTATCCGATCCAAACAAGCATGCGAAAATACATAAAAAAGAAGTAATAAATTTAAAAATTAGACTATTTTTTGATTTATTTTAACTCACACAAGCATGGAAGAATTTTAAAACAAAATAGTTGATGTAAATCCCACCTCTAAACCTAATACAGACATTGCCCTCAATGTCTAGAAATATTGCAAGCATCAAACAAAAAATTAAAGGCAAATAAAGAATCATGTACTCCCCTAGTATCAATCCGTAAGTGGTGGATAGAGTGACGTGAAAGCTCCGGATCCAGACAAGTTCAAAAATGATGGTGGTGGAGGAAGAATGGAACGAGAGTAGAGATCTCTTATCATGACACACATCTTATCAAACTATCTGTGTGTGTGTGTAATCTACTATACTGTACATGGCCTTATCTCTCTTATTCATGTCCTCGAGTCTGCTATGTATGGCCTGAATTCTGATATGCATGTTGTCAACGCATTTGTACATCTATCTAGTAGTCTCTCCATGAACTGTGACGCCATCATCATTTGCTCTATATGATGCAATGTCCTATTGGTCTCTGTCAGACCTGCGAACAACTGCCTCATAACTTGTATATCAGGTACAGGCTCTAGTTGTGTAGGAGGTGGTATGTGAGCATCTGCCTCTGGCCCTTCAAACCCGATGCTGTGTGTGTGGCTGTTTCTTTTGTCTAATGGATGTCTTAACAGCTGATGAGGCATTGATCGGGATTGAATCTCTCGTGTGTAGCTCCACTGGTAGGAATCTAATACTCGACGCACGACATCTGCCAATACTGAGACTAGGAAAGATTAATGTTTGTTTGGGGTCTGGATTTTTTGCCACGAATTATATGTGAGATTGTAAATTGGAGACCCTAAATCAATCTTAAAGGCCCCGTACGAGATAGAACAATAGAATGGCCTTGGGATGACTGATGGTGCTGCGATATGAGCTTGGGTCATCGTTGTGATCGATGAATTTATGCAAGATTAGAAGAGGTTCTATCAGATTTCTGTATTCAAAGTTATTGTTTAGGAGTGTCCATGTGTTGTCTTTACCATACAACATATGTGCGACTGCTTACATGTATGGATCCAACGGGACTAGAACGATATTGTCCCTAGTGAATTTGAAGTAGGCATCAATCACCTCTAGTGAGAACATTATCCATTTGTCTCTAACCCATGTTAGATTTATATGTTTCATCTTCGAAGTGTCTAGCTCTACATTGAAGTTGAAGTAGAATTCTTGCACTAAGGTAAGATAAACCCTCTAAAGCTTACCTCCTACTGCTTTCCATCCTACTAAACAAATCAAATGGGTCAGCTCAAATCCCATAAAGTCTTATACCACCACCTATTTTTCTAGCCATAATTTCTAGTTTTGATACAATATTTTCGAATATTTCTTTGTGCTCAGGAGTTCGAAATAGCTGCATACTCCTATCATCAAGTCAGGTGTGAGCTATGCTAGAAGTCCCTGTGTCCTTTTCCTTCCTTTCGATATCGACAAAATATTCTTTCTCTTTGGGGCCATACCTATAAAACAATGTAAAAACTAACATTAGTTACTTGTATATGATATACCAATCATAATGAAGAATGTTAGTTTCAATTGATAGGGAAAATAGGGAGCCGTAGGTAGGGGACGCAAACTGAAGCATGAGCAGGGATACAGGGAATGTAAACTTTGTGTGTGGAATGTATGTATGTTGGGTTGGGTTTTAAAACCTACCCAAGCGCGGCTATACAAGTTGCACTCGTTAGCTTGGGCAATTAAGCCATTACCATTCGTAGTAGAGTTCAGCTTTCCAAAATCAATATAAAGAGATTAGTTACTACTAATGAAAATGTACATTCCACAGATGAAGAACACTTGGAAGATTCTGGGCAAAATAATGTAAGTAAAAAAAGAAAAAGAACCAAAAAATCCAAAGGTTAAGATAACTATTCTTACTAGAGTATATGTGTTTCTGATACCATTTTCATAAAGATTACAAAAGCTTAAGTTAGACAAATAGTTTGCGAAGTTCTTGGACTTCTTCAAAAAATTTCTTATCAACATACCATTATGGATGCTCTAACACAAATGCCCAGCTACGCCAAGTTCATGAAAGATATAATCACAAATAAAAGGAAGCTGAAGGATCTAGCAACTGTAATGTTGAGTGAATGAATGCAGTACAATTTTACAAAACAAGCTACCATCTAAATTAAAAGATCGAGGGAGTTCAAAATTCCTTGCACCATTAGTAAATTTAAATTTGATAAGATTTTGTGTAATTTAGTTGCAAACATTAATCTTATACTTTTATCATCTTTCAAGAAATTAAGCTTGGGGAAGGTTAAAGTAACTTCAATAACTTTGCAACTGGCTGATCACTCTATAAAATATCCAAATAGAGTTATCAAAGACATATTGGTGAAAGTGGATAAGTTCATCTTCATTGCTGATTTTGTATTTTGGATATTGTTAAAAATGATAGGGAAATACCATTGATGCTAGGAAGACTGGTCCTCGCAATCTATTGTACCTTGACTGATATTCAAAAGGGCAATTGGTTCTGCGGTTAAATGATGAACATGTGACATTCAGTGTCTTCAGTTCTATCAAATGTCCTATAGAATCAGATAGGTGTTTTTGAATTGATGTGGTTGATATAGTTGTAGATGAAAATTTTACTCTTGAGCACCCGCTAGATTGGTTGAAGATTTATCTTGTGCATTCCCAAGATGAAAAATATTTGAGATAAGTCAATTTACCTCATATATGGAAGCTTTGCCACCATACAGAAGAAAATTGTAGTTTGAAGAACTCGACACATGACCCACAAAGCC
Source organism: Fraxinus cuspidata (assembly GCA_903798385.1). Lineage (NCBI taxonomy): Eukaryota > Viridiplantae > Streptophyta > Magnoliopsida > Lamiales > Oleaceae > Fraxinus > Fraxinus cuspidata. The sequence goes on from CAIGRP010018934.1 coordinate 8,692, forward strand.
ACTACTATATACTCAAAAATTGCCAACCCTTGAACTCAAGAAATTGCCATCACATCTAAGATGTGCTTACTTAGGAGAGTACTCTACTCTACCAATTGTCATTGCAAATAAAATAATTAAGTTGGAGGAGAAGAGAAAATTGTTGAGAGTTTTACAGGATCACAAAATTGCCTTTGGTTGGTCGGTAACTGACATCAAAGGTATCAGCCCTTCAGCATGCATGCATAAGATACTAATGGATGATGAGTATAAGCAATAAGTAGAAAATTAGAGCAGGTTAAATCCTAGCATGAAGGATGTGGTTCAAGATAAAATTCTAAAATGCAAGGATCATCTATCATATTTCAGATAGTAAGTAGGTAAGCTCAGTTCATGTAATTCTTAATAAAGAAGGGACAACTGTAGTGGAAAATGAAAACAACAAGCTTGTACCAACCTGGCCATTCACATGATGGAGAGTTTGCATCGACTATCAGAAATTAAATAATGGTTCTTGAAAAGATCGCTATTCGTTGCCTTTTTATTGATTAGATGCTAGATAGGTTAGCTAGACATCCACACTACTGTTTCTTAGATGGGTTTTAGGGATATAATTAAATTATAGTAGCTCCAGAGGATCAGGAAAAGATCACATTTACATGCTTTCATGGCACATTTACATATAGAAGGATGTCGTACGAGTTAAGTAATAATCCAATCACATTTAAGCTACGTATGATGGCAACTTTCTCAGATATGGTAGAAAAATTTATTGAAGTATTCATGGATGACTTCTTAGCGTTTGGATCTTCATTTGACAAATGCTTGTCAAACTTGGGCATGATCTTACAGCGCTGCGCTGTAAAGAAACAAATTTAGTACTCAGTTGGGAGAAACGTAACTCTATGGTACAAGAAAGAATTGTACTTGGTCATATAATTTTAGTTGATGGGATTGAAGTAGATAAGGCAATAATTCAGGTGGTAGAGAAGCTACCCCTGCTAACATCAGTTAAGGAAGTATGCAATTTTCTTGGAAATGTAAGATTCTATCAAAAATTCATAAAGGACTTTTCGAAATTAACAAAACCTCTATATAGCTTGCTTGAAAAGGACGTGCAATTTAATTTTTTCAAGGAGTGTTTCATATTTGTTAAAACTCTCAAGAAGAAATTATTTTCATCACATAGCTTCATCAGACTGGACACTAGCATTTGAGTTGATATGTGATGCTTGTGATTATGTAATGAAAGAAGTATTGATCAAAAATGGTACAAGATGCTTTATGTCATCTACTATGCAAGTTTGACCTTGACAGATGCACAATTACACTATGTCACCATTGAGAAGGAGCTACTTGCTATAGTGTTTGCCTTTGACAAATTCAGATAATATCTTATTGGTTTGAAGGTATTTGTCTACATAGATTACTTGACATTAAAATACTTGTTGTCTAAAAAAGATTCTAAGTTAAGACTGATTCAATGGATCCTATTTCTACAAGAGTTTGATTTGGAAATTCAGGACAAGAAAGGCTATTAAAATATAGTAGCATACCACATATCCATGCTTGAGCTAACAAGACAGATGGATGAGGCAGACACAAAAGAATCTTTCTCAAATGAACGAATATTTGCAATGTCTTCATGACCTTGGTACGTAGATATTGTTAATTATCTAGCCAGTAATGTGATCTCGCCAGAGTTCAACCATCAGTAGAGGAAAAAACCCTTTTCAAAATTGAAGTATTACCATCGAAAGACTCAATTTTATATAGGCGGTGTCTCAATAAGATCATACACAGATATGTGCCAGATGAGGGGGTTTCCCAGATTTTGGAGTATTATCACTTGTCAGCAAATGTGGGACATTTTGGGCTTCTAAAAAATAAGCTAAAATTTCTTACTCAGGTTTCTAATGGTCGTCTCTATTTAAAGATGCTCATTGACATCTACAAATTGTGAACAATGTTATAGTAGAAAAATATCTCAAACTAGAATGAATGCCTACTGGACTCTATTTTAGCCAAATATATTGTCAAATATCATGTTGCTACACCTTATCATCCTCAAACAAGTGGCCAAATTGAGGTATCGATAAGGAATTTAAGAGGATCCTTGAGATGACAGTGAATGCTTTGCAGACTTATTGGTCCAAAAAATTAGATAATGCACTATGAGTATATTGAAATGCTTTCAAAACACCAATAAGTATGTCACCATATTTTATTTTGTTTGGGAAAACATGTCATCTTTTAGTGGAGTTAGAACATCAAGTATATCAGGCAATGAAAAAGTTAAATCTTGACATGCAAGCTATTAGAGAAAAGAGATTGTTATAGCTATATGAATTGGTTAAGTTCTGAATGGATATTTATGCGAACACAAAAATATACAAAGAAAGAACAAAGAGATTGTATGATAAAGACATTCAACTGCAAGAGTTTGCACCCGGACAAAAGGTGTTATTGTTTAATTCTAGAATGAAGTTTTTTTCCTGGAAAACTACTTTTCCAGAACTTTTGTTTAATAGTTCTACACTCATCGATCAAGTGACTGTGGTCATTGTAGAAGTTCTAAAAGCATTTTTGATCTTGCTAGCGAGTGAACTCTTCAATTTTCTTGGTCACCTTACCTCTTTGTAGTTTCTTATTTCATTGAAATTCTGATCAATCTTAATCATTCGTGGAGTATGCAAAATGTGACAGTTTTGATATAGAATTTTCAAGCTCTCCTTTGAATATTTGATGTCATATTCAGATGCATTTTCTTTGAATGTTAAGGGAGCGGGTTTTCTCTCTTTTGATGCTCATTGATTCTCTTTCCTCGTAAAACTCTCTAGTTGCGCTAATCACCTTCTCGAAGTTTATGTATTCTTCACCTGGCGTTAGTAACTCAACCATTGACCTTGGAGACTACTTAAATAGTAATGTCTTAAAATCTTGATTTTTAAGAATCTAAAACTATTGACAAGAGAAGTGACAACCAAAAATATTTTAAGATTTTTTATTCCATATGTCGTCCCGTTGAATCGTGCGATATATTCCCTTAAAGGCTCGACTAAGTGACTTACCCTAGATCACTTGCATAAGCCCAATTAATATCTTCTTCTTTCATGTATTGTTTGAGAAATAAATAACACACTTGTTAGCAAAATCAGTGGACAAGGAATAGACCATGGGGACAATGCATCGTACCATTCTCCAGCGTCGTTTCTCAGTATGATTGGGAAGGCTCTGCATGCTATCGCTTTAGGCATCCTATAAATTCTTATAAGGTCTTAGAAGACGTTGATATGATCAATCAGATCCGTACTCTCGTCATTTTTTAGATTTCTGGCTCCTTAAACTTTAGAGGGAGCGAAATTGCCAAGATCTCCAAAGTAAATAGGTCATCTCTTATTAAGATGGTCGTGCTCTATTCTTTATCTATGCAATGACATTATAAATTTACTTTTCAAGCTATTTTAGAAAATGAACATTTGGTTTCATAGATGGTAGTTGAGCTACTAGGGATGGAACATTTCGACGTAGGTTTGACTCTTCGCTATCCTAGAGCATGGCCATTAATACTGCAACTTGCATCTATAAGGCATTATACTATGCTTTGAACACAAAATCACCAATTACGTGTTGGTGGTTCTTCCATTTTTGGCAGCAATGGAGGTACGGGATTGCTACATACTTTTCCACTTCTGACAGTTGCATAACTCTTGTTCTTAGGTAGTAAACCTAGCTTGGTTCATACCAATGAATTCATTGATGTATGTGTGGTTTATTGTGCGATTTCGAGTAGTCGTGTAAGATATTTTGCAAAAAATGAAGGTGTGGATTACTTTCCAGCCGGGTGGAAATTTTTGGTATAAGAAATGTAAGAATCTGATTCTTTAAAATTCAGTTTTTGATATCTCAGCCACTGGATAAAATCGGTTACAAGAGGAGCTATTTTGTTGGTGGTTTGATCAACTATTTTCTGGTGGAATCTTCAACTATATGGAGCCTTAGTTAGTTAGGTAGTTAATAACTAATTTTGATACATCTTCATGTCTATAAATAGTTACATTGGTTGTATGAATGGGTGGAGCTCGAGAGTGAAAGAAATTATGTAATTCAGTAGTAGGAAGTGTAGATTGGAGAGTAACTAATATGAAAATTCTTCCATTGATTCATGGTGAATGAATGTGAAGTCTTGGGAATAAAAGGCTGAGGAAGTTACCTTCCTGTCTCACCTCTGTTCTTCATTTTTCTTTCCTGCTGGTTTTATTTTCTACTGTTTGATTTCTGTTTGCTTCTACATCAATTCTACTGGTGCTAATGAACTCCCTGAAATTCTGTATTAATTTCAAACTTAAAGGAAGTCTTTCATCCCCAACAATTGGTATCAGAGCTGGACCTTGACAACCTAAAAAAAGGGCTATAAATCAAGTCTGAAATTATGTTGTTTTCCTTTTCTTCCTAACTAGCTGTGCACATCATTTGTGAAGAAAGATTCCTGACCAGAATTTCAATTACACCATGTCTACATCAAAGTTTGAAGTGGAAAAGTTAGATGGCAAGAATGATTTCAACCTATGGAGTGAGAAGATGATGGTACACCTTAGCAATCTGGGATTGGAAGAAGTGTTGAAAGAACAATCAGAAATTGATGCTTTAAACAATGCTGACACCTTGAAGAAGGCAAG
>CAIGRP010018935.1:5389-39393 GCA_903798385.1 Fraxinus cuspidata
AAAAAGGAAAAAAAAAAAAAAAAAAAGGAGGTCTTCTGAGCAAATTTTCTCAGTTAGCTAGATGCTGATTAGTCTTTTATTTGCTGGATACACTTGTATATCTTGTATGTTAAAGTAGGGTAGCAAGGCGTATAAGAGATGATATTCATTAAGTAGTTTTATACCTCTTGTCTTTTGGCATACATTTCCCTTAAGATAAAACACTGGATGAGGAGTCAAAGGCCAAAAGATAGGTTAAGGTAATTTGTATCTCATTATTTATCCTTCCTATAGAACTTTCCATGAGCTGTTGATTGAAGTGCACATCAAATGTATTAGAAAGTTGTTTTTCATAACATTCGCCGTGTATCAGAAATTTTCAATTGGACACGTTCATATATTCTTCTATTATTAATGTTGCATAAAATTTGGACGAATATGAGAAGAGAAAAAATGTAGCAGCAAGAACACCAAATGAATGGAAATGTTACTTGTACGCGTAATTGCTGTCCTCAAACGATATTTGTCGCATCTAGGATTATTTGAGTGCTTAAAAGGGTACTCTGAAAAATGATTTGTAGGATTTAAACAAGTCTCTAAGAAGAAAACACAATTTTCTTCCAAGAACTTAAAGAACACTTTAAAGGTTTGAGTATGTATGTAAGAATTGGAAAAACTCTTTCAAAATTGAAATTGAGTTATGATTTTTTATGTTTAGAAGTGGAAATCTATCACCCGTTTATAGTTTTCCATCAATACACCGCTAAAAAGTTCCAATTATTTACGAAAAGTTGGAAGCTCTTCATGAAAAGACACCAGAAAATCAAATTGTGAATGCCTGCACATGGTTCACAAGTTTTGGCTTCTGCTTTTGTAAAAGTAGGCCATTTGCACGCATTGCCTAAAAGTCTATGCTTGCTCATGGGCTAATTAATTCAGCCCCAATGCCCACGCTTTTACTTTAATCGATGTCCAATTCTTTCGTCTATGATTTTGAACAATTACAACAATTAATTTATTTGTTCAAAATTATATTGATCACAAGTTCAAACAAACAACACGTATTCATAAGGTTTGGATATCTTACAATTTGAATCTAACCATAATGTAATTTTTACAAAATATTATCGAAATTCCAGGGCATGATAGCTTTGAACTATTTATTCCTTGTAATAAGACACGCACGCATACAAGTGTTATGTGTTTCACAAGTTTTTTAAAATTCGCTTAACGCTAATATGGCCTTGCACTTATTTAATTCTTTGAACTTTTAAAAAAGAAACTCCAACTTGATATTGAGGTAGCACCACCATGAAATTCATGTAGGTGAAGTTCTTCCAATAACTTTATTACTTCTAAAGATATTTGTACTTGTACTGAACTTCTGTTAGAGCTTAAATTTCAACCCAAGTAATAACCAGCATTATATAATTAGGATAGAGTTCTTTTGGAAATTATAATGCTGAAACTATTCACTGATCGAATGACTTGTTATTACCATTTGAACTCGTAAATTATTGTTTTAGTAATGGCATGGTTATCGTCATTGGTGGAATTTTTTGTTTTGTAGTTTCAACTCCATCTTACTTGATGTAGATATCACTAAATTTCTATGAGTTAAAAAATCCGTTAAATTTTCATTTGATTTTGAAGAAATTTAGGAAAATTATTCCACTTTCAATTAATTTTCTTATGCAGCCATGTCTTCAACTCATATATCTAGATTTTCTATTGTATACCTCATTGTATGCTTTTGCTAATATGGCTTGACTATCACACAAAATAGATATCAAATATGTATTATTTGATTTCAAAGATATTTCATATAAATATCCTTAAGCTACTCAGCTTCTTTCCTTGGTGTCAACCAATGCCACAAATTCAAATTTCATGGTTGAATGTGTTAGGTATTTGATGTAATTAGCAAGTTTGTGAACAAAAGGGACTAAAATTAATGTGTTCTAAAAGTCAAGGAGTTAATTGCAAATAATATAATTTGTGCTATATTAGGTCTAGGCTTTGAGAATGGAAAAGAAGAAAAAATGGCGTCAGAATTTCGCAAGCTCATTGCCAAGGTTTAACTCGAGCGTCAAAAACAGAAACTGCGCCGCTCGCATGTCACTTCGCCTTCGCTCAAGCGACAACCTGCCGGTCAACTGTAGTTCATCCCTCGCTCGAGCGACAGTGTTATCCGGGAATTTTTTTAATTCATTTTTATAGGCTTTTTATCCAGCCCATTCATTCCTTAACCTAACCTATAAATACCAAATGTCACATAACGGTTTTGAGAAGGTTGATCATTGAGCAAACACATTGTTTTGATATTCTCTTCATCAGTTATCTTTCAACCTTCATTATTCATATTGTGATTTGTTCTTGGTGGTGAAAAACATCATATTCTAAATCCAAATACCAACTTGCTGCTTCCTCCATATCTATCACAGTTCTGATGATCAAGGAAAGGTGACTAGAGTTCCAGTCGTTGAAGAACACGGTGTTCTTCTTTAATCCACAGGAAATAGTTGATTTCACAAAACTATTGTAGGAGAATGCAACAAGGAGAACTTTGAAAACTACAGCTGGAAATTAGTGCAGGAGCACGAAATCTAGGAGAACTGTTGGAATTGCAGTTAGGAGGTCAGAAAGTACGTGTCATTGTAGAGTCTGGTGGATTGTAAGTTATAAATCATTTATAGTGGATTGTTGACTGGCAAAGTACCTGAAATATTTACCCAGTTGGGGTTTTTCTGTGATCAATTCTTTTGTTTATTTATTGCTTTCATAATTACGGTAATTCAACATAGGAAAAACTGAGTTATATGATTAACTATCTAGAAATAATTAGTAGTGACTTGTTGTTATTTAATTATTAAGTTTTTAATTCCGCATAATCACCTATTCGCCCCCTCTAGGTGTAGTTTGGGTCGAACTTCGTATTTTCAATTGGTATCTGAGCCTTATTTCAATTCCTGACCCTTAATTAATTCTAGATGAGTCAGTTCTTGTCCATGCCACCATTTTCCGACTGAAGTAATTATGCTTATTGGAAAGTTTGAATGAGAGCTTTTCTTAAAGTATTGGATGAGCGTATTTGGATCAACGTTCAAACCGGGTGGATTGCACCTTCAACTACTATCGCTGGTGTAGCAACGTTCAAACCGGGTGGATTGCATCTTCAACTACTATCGCTGGTGTAGCTACGCCCACTGATATTTCACTCTGGACTAAAAATGATCTGAGTGTAACTAGAACAGTAAGGGAATTCATGCTCTGTTCATGGTTGTGTCTATTGAAAAATTTAGAAGAGTTTCGATGTGTGAAAATGTTAAAGAAGTTTTGGGCATTTTAGAAACCACACACGAGGGAACTAAAACTGCTAAAAATTCTAAACTGCAGATATAAACCTTTAGGTTTGAAGAAATCAGAATGAAGGACGATGAATCGTTTGATGAATTCTAAGTGAAGCTGAATAACATAGTTAATTCGAGTTTTAACCTAGGAGAAAAGATTCTCAAGTCCAAGATCGTTAGAAAAGACCTTAGATCCCTACCTGAAAGGTTTAGACCTAAAATCACCATGATTGAAGAAAGACCTAGATGTAGTTAAGATAGAAGAACTCGTAGGATCCCTTCAAACCTATGAACTCACTATTTCTCATCCTAGAAAAGTTAAATCTATAGCCACGAACACTGTTAGAGAAGAAGAGAGCGAGTCAACTGATACTGAGACACTTAGGGACGACGAAATAGCTTATTTCGTTAAAAAATTTTAGTGATGAGGAATAGGAAAAAACTTCAAGAATGAAAAAATGAAGTCCCTAGTAAATTCGTGAAAGATAACTGTGAAAAGAGTAACTCTAGGACTGCTAATAAAATCCAATCTATTAGATGTCATGAATGTCAGGGTTTTGGACACTATATGAATGAATGTCCTAATCTACAGAAGAACTTGAATAACGGAAGGCGTAAGACATTAACAGTAACTTTGAGTGATAATGAATTAGATTCGATTGTTCAAAGTGATACCTCTGGTGGTGAGAATGAACAAAACTTTATGGCCTTCACATCAATAGTTTCGATAGAATCTGATAAGGAAATTAAAAAGGTTGAAAGTGATGAACATAGTGAGAAATTCGAGGGAGATTCTGAGGATGAACCTGATATTCACGAATCATATTGTGAATTTTTTGAAGAGGGTTTTAAAATAAAGCAGGTCAATAAAGCTGTGCTAAAAAAGGTTAATAATCTTGAAAGAGAGAGAAAAAATCATTGGTGACCTCAAGACTCTAGCAAAAATCTGAATGAGTTGAAACTTATTAATGAGAACTTGGAAGCTAAAGTTAAATCCTTAACAAGTGATATTGAAAAATCTAACACTCAACTTAATTCCTTCATGAGTGGTAGTAAAAAACTCAACAATCTGTTAGGGATGAACAAGTCTGATGGAAATAGGCATGGTATGGGTTACGTTGAAAATGGGAATACTACTGCTAGTACATCCAAGACTACGTTCGTCCCATCCACCAACAAAGCTCGGTATTCTGTTAATCCTGAACCAAAGGGTACAAATGTCTTTGGATCAAGACTTACTAGACTACGTAGGGCCAGTATTCATACATATCGACAACAACCTCCGAGCATATTTAAATTTAGGTTTATTCCTACCTATCACCACTTTGGTGCTCTGGGACACACAAGACCTAAGTGTCGTAAACTCGTGACTAGAAGTAAAAGTCAAGACTTCTCTAGTAAGGTTAACTTTCTCGCTAATCAGGTTAGCCATTTGACTGAAATGATGATTCGGTCAACTAGAATCGCTTATTCTTCTACGAAGGTTTGGGTTAAAAAGAGTGACTTGGAATGTCATGAGATTGATCATACTATTAAAGGTAAGAGCATCCATAGTTCTCCTTGATTTATTTTTTAGGTGCATGCATATGCAGTTTATTGAGTTCATTCATTCTTACTTGCATCTCACTTATTTTTGTTTTGTTTTTATTTCGTTTTGTGTTTATTTTCTTTGAATATTGATTAAAAAAAAAAACAAATTGTTTTTGGGCTCTAGACATTTTTCATGGTGCTCTTAAACATAGCATTTGTGACCAAGTATGCATTCATCTGTTCAATACTGTCATTTTTATTATTGGCTTGGTTTAATGGGGAGTATTGAGTATAAGTTTCTTCATGTACAATCTGCATAGCATAAACTGTGATTTTGTTAGTAGTATGGACCGCATGTGTGAGATTTAGGATGGTTGTCATATGTTGGTAAGGTGGTCTTGAACATGAATTGGCCTACATTTAGATGACCTTAGCTCATGATGCATCTCCTTGTATATATATATATATATATATATATATATATATATACACATAATAGTTTGGTTCATCTTATATTTTTGTTCGAAACCTATTTGACTCGAGTAATTAAGCTTCAGGGGCTCTCATAACCTGGTGCCTATGGTCAATTGACTTGGGTTAACCGACATAAAGCTCATTACAGGGTCAATTTAGTCACTTAAAGGACAAGAGTCTATACATACGATGCAATATTTGAGAAAAGCGACATAAAAAAAATATATGCTCAAATTCAAGGGAGAGATAAGAAAAATATTCATGTAATTAAGCTCGTTTTGAGATCCTAAAAATCTTATGGGTTTGACTTTCATTAATAAGGAAAATACTTTTTTAGAGTAATGTTCGCATGTCATTTCTCATAAATTTAAGATTTGGAGTCATCATCACCAAAGAATAGTGGTACTTACACATATGAGTCACTTATACACTTTATTCCATTTGAACTTTATAATGCACTAGTTGTGAAAACATGCATGATTGAGCTCATCTAATTGTCAAGGGCATATTTTAATTTTAAAAAAGCGGAGGATGGGAAAAATTCAGTGCTATTTTTGTCAAATAATTTTCGTTCGCTTATCGTTGAGCCACGCTCGAGCGATAAAAGTAGAAGCTGTCTCACTCAATTATCCATCGACCCTCCCCCGAGCGACGTCCTGTATATTTGAATTTTAACATAATTTTTCCAAGGTTTTACGCAAAATTTCACATTTTTCCTTCAATTTCTCCCAAATTTCACCCATCCACATCAAAGTAGTGATTTTCTCAAGTTCTCATCATCTCAAATCAATTCTTTGTGGTGAAATTTCATTGAATTAACTTCCTTCAAAGGTAAATATTTAATACCCTAGTTTTTCCCTTTTTGAAATTCTTTTGGGAATTCTCGATTCTTGCCCATTCTTGCTTCATTTTTGGCATTTGAACTTCATGGTCAATGTCATCACTTATTGCATCATTTTGCACCGAATATTGGATTTTTGGACTATTTTGGTGCGCTTTTTGTGGTTTTATTGATGCTCTTCACTCCATTTATTCATTTTTACTCGGTTTGTTCATGAAAGTTGCTTTAGAATTCGTAAGTGGTTTGTAGTTATGTTGGTTGAGAATGTGGTTGTTGCTTTGGCCACTTTTGAGGTAAGTTTTGGGTTTAGGATTGTCTTTGACATTGGATTGAGGATGGTTGTTTTGAGAATTGGAGTTTTATTGTTTTGGTTTATCAAGTTGTGGGTTTATAGTGTGATGTTTGCCTAACATTTTCCTCGCAGGGCACACATGCTCACTGTTGTCTCATTTTGATTGTTTCGTTGTTTTGGTGTTAACACCGCGAGGTGACATCACGTCACTGGTGCATGCCATCACGGCCCTCGTCATATCTTCACGTCACCTACATCTAGATTTCACGTCATCATTATGTGCATCCTTGCTAGGGCATGTTGCATTTAACCTCTTTGCCTCATTTTGCGTACATTTATGCATCTCATGCATATCATGTGTTCAATCGAGGTATTGATATATTGGTTTTACACGTTTCAGATGCCGCCTAAGAGAGCCCGTACTGCAACTATGACTCTTGGTACCTTCTCTTCATACAATAGGACTAGGTTCATTTCTGATGTTGCCCAGGACACGTTAGGGTCACAATTTTCCTTGAGGTCATTATGTCTAACCTGTCACCCGTCCTCGCTGCTATTTTCACTTCCCGAGGTTGGGAACCATTGCTGGTTGAGTTTATTCCTCCGCCTAGTCTACTTATTTACGAGTTCTATGCTAACATTCATGCCGTTAGCGGTTCGTATTTTAGAGTATTTCTTAGAGGTAAGACAATTAAGATCACTCCTAATGTTGTGTCTAGCATAGCTCATATCCCTAGAGTCGTCCATCCCTTATTTCCATACTTGACGCCTGAAACTCTTCTGGTGGACTCTTTAGTTCGTTCGACGGTATTTAACACGCCGTTGGAGGGAGGTCCTAGTGCGATCCGCACTGGCTCTCTTCCTACTGATCGTCAGATTTTGTTGCACGTTGTGTGCACGAATCTTTGGCCCGTGTCACATACTTCTTCACTACCCATGGAGAAGTTTTGATTTTTGTATGCTATGTTGCATGGTGATTCCATTTATTTACCCTCGTTCATTTGCCAGTAGATTTTGCGTCCTTTTCTAGTCACGAAGATGAGGGTGGGGCTACCTTATACTTGCTTGATATATAGGTTAGTAACAGCACTAGGAGTGAGTTTTCCAAAGGGGGTTTTGAGGAGGGTTTCCCAGCCGATTGGCCATACCACTATTGCTCAGAGTAGGTCACATGCTTCTTCTAAGCCATCACAGCCTGTTGTCCCGACTGTGCCAACTAATCCTGTAGATGACCTTATATCTTTTGATCCCTTGAATTTTCCTACTTTTCCTCTGCTCCTCCATCTTCTGATATTATATCTTCTTCCACCTCTGCTCCTACTTTTCCGTTGATCCATCAATTACACTTTTGGGACAGATGACTGTGTTGATCGAGCAGTAGGCTCGAATGATAGCAAAGCTTATGCAGTTGCGAGTTACAGTTGATCGACACACTACCGAGTTTACAAAGCTTCGAGGTTCTGTTGGATATACTCAGCGAGGGCTGAGATGGATTCGTAGCCATTGGGATTATGGTGTAGCATCTGATGAGGGGACGAATACTGATGATACTACTTAGTTACTATGTTTCCCTGTCATTTTGTGGCAAAAAAGGGAGGAGTTGTTGTAGTATATGATAGTTTTTTTGAGGATGTATATGATGTATCTACAAATTTAGATAAATGAAATGATAAATTTAGTATTTTATATCAATGTTTAGATTTGGTATGTTGGGTTGCAGTAATATTATGTCTTAATTTAGCTGATGATATGAAAATGAAAAGATGCATTATGAGTTATTAACTGCTTTAATCACTTCTACACTATGAACTGCTTGATTTAACTGCTTAAATTGCTTTTATACTTAATACTGTTTCACATACATTTTACACTGGTATTTGAGTTGTCTATTTTAGAAAACAGGTTTGATACATGAAAAGCAGAATTCGATCAAGACACTTATTGGTTGTGTCAGTCTTTGTGTTTATAATTTTATTTCACTACTACCTTGACTTTAGATTGTGGTTTAATCACAGAATGCGAGAGGAGCTTGTTAGGTATACTATGTAATTGGCAAGTTTGTGAACAAAATGGATTAAAATTAATGTGTTGCAAAAGTCAAGGATTTAAGTAAAAATAATAGAATGTGTTATATTAGGTCTAGGGTTCGAGAATGGAAAACAAGAAAAAAAAACGACGTCGGAATGTCGCTAGCTTATCGCCAAGGTTTGGCTCGAACGTTAGAAACAGAAACTGTGGCGCCCGCCTGTCGCTTCACCTTCGCTCAAGTGACAACTTGTCGTTCATCCTTCACTTAAGTGATAGTGTTATTTGGTAATTTTTTAATTCATTTTTATAGGTTTTTTATCCGGTCCATTCATTCTTTAACCTAACATATAAATATCAAAGGCTACATAATGGTTTTAAAGAGGTTGATCATTGAGCAAACACATTGTTTTGATATCCTCTTCATTTGTTATCTTTCAACTTTCAATATTCATATTGTGATTTGTTCTTAGCAGTGAAAAACATCATATTCTAAATCGAAATATACCAAACTGCTGCTTTCTCCATATCCGTTAGAGTTTTGAAGATCAAGGGAAGATGACTGAAGTTTCAGTCGTTGAAGAACGTGGTGTTCTTCTTTAATCCACAGAAGATATACGATTTCACAAAATTGGGAGTTCTTGCAGAAGAGAGCAATCCAGAAGAGCTTTGGAAACTGGAGTTGAGAGTTGGTGCAGGAGCACGAAATCCAAGAAAGCTTTGGAATTATAGTCAAAAGGTCAGAAAGTACGCGTCGTTGTAGAGTCTGGCGGACTGTAAGTTATAAATCTTTTGTAGTCGATTGTTGACTAGCAAAGTGCCCTTTACCCAGTTGGGGTTTCTCCTTGATCAATTCTTGTGTTTGTTTATTATTTTCATAATTGCGGTAATTCAACATAAGAAAAACTGAATTGTATGATTAACCATCTAGAAATAATTAATAGTGACTTGTGCTATTTAATTATTAAGATTTTTAATTCCGCGTAATCACATATTCACCCCCCTCTAGATGTAGTTTGGGTCGAACTTCGTATTTTCAGAATGTATTATGCATGTTTGTTTCTTAAGCTTCTAAGAAACTGTATCTCTTCTAAAAGTAAACACCAAACCAGAAGTAGACCTTTTACAAGTGCTACATATCCAACTAGTATCAATGAATCCTTTTAATATAGACGAATGCTTTTTTGTTTTCTTTTAAATAATCAAGAACTCTCACAATATCCGTCAAACAGTCCTTGCTCGGATTACAAGTAAACCTACTAAATTTACTAATTGAGAATGTTGTATCTGGTCTTATACATTGAACTACATACATAAGACTCCTTATAGCACTTGCATATTGTAGTTGAGCAATAGCTCTTTCATCATTTTTTCTAAGTTTAGAACTTGAAACAAGATGGGTACTAAACTATTTTATGGTTAAGTGCTTGAACTTATTTATCACATTCTGTATATAATGTAATTGACTCGAATAATAACCCCCACTAGTTTTTATAACTTTGATACCCAATATAGTATCTACTTGTCCATCTCTCATCTTTGAATGTGGAAATAGAAACTTCTTTATTTTTTTATTCCGTCCATGTGATTACTTAAAATCAACTTGCCATTGAATACAAACAAATAAATACAACAAATTTATCATATATTTTGAATACAAGAATTTATATACACTATAGTAAATAAAAAAGAAAAGAAACAAATGTTAAGTCAAACTTCTCGTGCCAATTCTTTGATACTTTTTTTAAACCATATAATGATTTTACTAACTTTTATACCTTATGTTCTTTATTGAGTAAAAAACACCAATTCTATTGTTTCATATAAACCTCCTCATCTTGATCCCCATTTGGAAATTCCATTTTGACAACTATTTAATGATCATGCAAATTATATATGGATGTTAATGCAAATGATTCCTAATTGATGTTGTTCTAGCTACAGGTGCATATGTATCAACATAATTAATTCCTTCCTCTTGTAGATAATCTTTAGCTACTACTAATCTAATTTTAGAGGTATTAAGAGAACCATTTACATTTTATTTTCTCCTTAACACCTACTAACCAATAGGTTTTATATCCGGGTGGCAGATGCACAAGTTCTCTTGTATTGTTTGATATAATTGAATCAATTTCGTCTTTAGTTGCATATTTTAAAAGACACTATCACGACACGTCATGCTTCTTTGTAGGCTTTAGGATTGATTTTCACTTGTAGAACAACATGTATTTCTCAGACAATATTCTTCTCATTTCCATTTATTAAGTAAAGTGAAATAAGTTGAAAATATTTCATCCAATTCTAATGTCTTTTCTTCCGAGTTACTTTTGCTTTTTTGAGGTTCACTAAATTCATCAATATATTTAGGGGATATTTTCTCCTGCATTTCATTAGAGTTAAGAATCTCTTTATGAGTTTCCCTTAAATTATTATCCGAAAATAGTGAATTCTTAAACAACTCCATGACATTTGATTCAATTGTCACATCGGTCTCCATATTTAGTAATATATCATATTATTAGCATATCCAACAAAGATACATTTGATGTCTCTTGAACCCAATTTGATTCTCTTAAAATCTGTGTTCTTACAATTTCTAAAACACTCCCACACTTTAAAGTATTCAATGTTTGATTTTCTTTATTTCCACAATTTATGAGGATAAACCTTTGTTAATTTTGAAGGAATTCTATTTAAGATTTTACATGCACTCAATAATGCTTCATCCCACAAGTTAAATGATAACTTAGCATAAGTTAACAAAGCATTTATCATTTAAACTAATGTTCTATTCTTTCTTACAGTCAAACCATTTTTGTTCGAGTGTTCTAGATGCAGAACATTAATGTATTATACCTTATTTGTTAACAAATTGAATTAAAATCATTAGAAAAAACATTCATCACATCTATCACTTCTAAATTTTTTTTTCTTGTTTAAGTAATTTTCAACTTCTTTTTCATAAGTCTTAAATAAATAAAATGCTTCACGTTTATATGTCATCAATTAAATATATGTACATCTTGAATGATCATCTATAAATGTGAATTAAGTGACATATTTTCCCTCTAATTAATATGCCACTTAATTCACATATATCCGAATGAATAAATTCTAAAATTTGTGAAGTCCTATTTTCACAATTTTAACATTTATATGCTTCATTCTTATTAATGTATCACATTTTAACATTCTTTTCATTGTATTAGCACTTATGTGATCTAATTCATTGTATTAGCACTTATGTGATCTAATCTTGCATACCATAATATTAAAAAATCAATAAAGTAAGCAAAATAAACTTTGTTTTATTCCTCATGTCAATAGTATTTAATATAACCATTTCTTCACAAAAATTGTTTTTCCCAACAAATTTCTTATTTTGGGGTATTGCAAGTTTTCCAGATTCATAAACACTTTTAATACCCGATTATCCCAAGAGATCTCCACGTAGTTCTCATTTATGTGGGGAACATGTAATACATATTATTAAGATAACAGTTTTTTCGAATGTGGAGATAATATCAACATTTCCTTTTCGAACTACTTTGGAGAGGTCTTCATTACTGATTTGTACCTCTTATTCTCCATTTGACTCGTGATAAGTTTTGAATAGTGATTTATCAAATTATATATGAATTAATGCACATGTATAGTACCACCAACATGTAACTTTTCCTTTAATAGCATTGATTTCACTCACGGTAGCCACAATATTATCTCAATCAATGGAGTCCCCTTAGCCTAGCCCTCTTTCTTGTTTTGTTTCGATATCGACAATTTTTTGCATAATGTCCAACTTTTTCACACAAAAAACAATTTCCCTTGGGCTTCTTCTTAGACTTTATATAGTCTTTGTTGGAGGATCTCCTTTATTTTGATTTGCCGAATGACTCAATCTTTTTCACGACATTAGCTTTCGAAGTGCCCTCATATGAGTTTTTGACTTATCTCTTGTCATCGATTCTTCATCAATTTGTAGATGTTTCCGGATATGTTACAAAGAATAATTTTTGGAACTTTGAAGAATCTTTTTTTAATATCCTTTCTAAGTTGACAAGAGTTATGGAATGATTGCTCCCACTTGAAAGGATTCCGAAAATTCTATTTTAACCACTTTCCATTTGTTGACAAGCACTTATAATTCATGGACTTGGGGAAGTAGGGGAATGTTCTAAAAAATATCTAGATATTAAGAATTTCTTTGTGTCTTCCTCCTCGACTTTGTATTTATTTTTCAACGCATTACAAATCTCTTTCGCCGAATTAGTATTTGTATAGAGATTGTATAGCCGATCAGAAAGTACATTTAGAATGTTTCACCCTCTTGACTTTTTTGTTTTTTAGCCCATACAACGTTCAAGTCTCCATCTGTTGGTTTTGGTAGGGGTGCCAAGTCCGGATTAAGTATGTAGAAGATTTTTAATGTAGTTAGTAGGAATTTCAATTTGTCTTGCCACCGAGTGAAGTTTGTTCCATTAAATAGATCCAATCTTATGATGTCTTTATTCATGAGTTTGATGGTAGCCATGGTTGTCTCGTTCTCCATAAAGATATCATTTGAGATTCTTTCACGAACTTGAAAAGCACCTTGAATGTTTTGAATATGTATATAAGAATTGGAAAAATTATTTCAAAGTTGAAATTGAATTATGATTTCCTGTGTTTCAAAATGAAAATCTATCGCATATTTATAATTTGCCATCAATACACCACAAAAATGTTCCAAATATTCATGAAAAATTGGGAATTTTTCATTAAAAGACACCAGAAAATCAAATTATGACACTACCCTAGTTTCAGTAGCCTTGCCCACGGATGGTAGTGAAACGTGTTCACACGTTTTGGCTTCTGCTTTTGCAGGAGCAGGCCATGTGCATGGGCTAATTAATTCAGCCCCGATGCCCACATTTTGATTTTAATCGGTCTTCAATCCTTTTTGTCTAATTATTTAGTCTATAAATTTGAACGATTACAACAATTAATCATTGTGTCATTATTGACTGAAGGAATTTCGTCGTGAATTTGGATGCTCTTTAATAATACAATGAGTTTTAACACATACATCCATATTGTGTCAAATAACATTCGTGTCCAATGCCTATTTCTCTTATACAATTTTTTGACTTCGTGTATACGATTTACTAAAGAATTTCATGATTTTCTCAAGTGACCCCAAGTGCTGCTCGGGAGCTCAATTTTCATGAGGTTTGCCTCGGGACATTGTAATTCAAGGATGGCTTCTTTGTCAAAGTTCTAAAAATTAAAATTCTTACGTTGAATGCAGTATTTGGTTTTATATCTATATCAATTATATATGTAGTATATGTTGGGAAAAACGGGGTGATTTGCGTGTAGATTAAATTATCAATTAACATAACAAATTAATAACATAAAAGATATAATTCAATAATAAAATAAAATATAGAAAGAGAGTTGGAAAACAAGTTTTAGAGAATTACGTCAAGTGCGCTATCCTAAATCCGTATTGCATATCATTCATGCGGATACTTTCGACACTATATGGCTCCAAAATAAAATTCATATTCCTCACAGTCGATTCTTCTATGGGCACGACCACAGGACAATAAAAAGTGAGCCTTTGTCGAATGGTCAAAATCATAGTATTTGTGTATTCAAGTTATCTTCTCAAGTCATATCCAACAATGAAATATCTCCTTCTTTTATACCTTAAATATAACACCGCAATTAATTCAAATAATATAAGTTACACTTACAAAATTAAGGTGTTTTAATTTTTTTTTATTAAATCTGAAATTAAACTCAAAACTGAAAATTAGAAAAGAAACTGAAAAATGAAAAAAAAAAAAAAACGAAAACGAAAACGAAAACAAAAATAATTTTGAAAGGTTCAAACTTATAGAAAAACATGCAAACATTGAAGCAAGGAAAAGCTGGGTTGGTGCCTTTGAAACTTTTGGGTTTGAAGTTTGAACGCAAGAGTTGTTCGAAATGACATTGGAATGTGTCCCACGTTGGACTCAAGACGAGTCTTTTTAGTCTTTTCCTTAATACGTGGGTATGTGCAACATCTTAATTTGTCCCATTCATGTACTGACGTAGTCTCAACCAGTATTTAGATATTAATTATTGATACTTTTCATTATTGAGTGTACACATACCTTAAACAATCAATGCGCTCGCTCGCTCTCATGATGGTATAAAATTGAATATAATTATTATTTTTAAAATTACTTTTGTATTTTAATTTACATCTCGACAGATAAATGAAAATATCTAAATTCACTTTTTGTCAGGTAAAAAGTGTAAATTGTTTTCCTTTTTTATATTTTCTATTGAAAAATGTAATTTGTATTTTTTTGTATCTCTCTATTGAAGTTCTTTTTGACTATTTTGGAGATTTAAATAGATTTATTTTACACCACAATTAAAGGGTTCTAAAGTGCAATTTTGATGCACAGCATCATTTGAATTATGGTTGGACAAAACTCCTTAATCGACCGAATCCGAATCAAATTGAATCGAATCGAATCGAATCGAACAATTCTTCTTAAGTTAAATACTCGAAGGGTATCTGAATCGATAACCAACTGGTTCGATTTTGTTCTCAATTTTAAACCAAGAACCGAATAAAAATCGAATCTCCCTAATTTTTTTTATCTTAAATAATCAAATATTTTATTTTTTTCTAAATAAATTTACTAACTAATTAATTTAGTACAAACACATAATATAATTTTACTATTTCTAATTTTCAGCATGCACAACTTAATCAAATTGATCTAAATTTTACCAAAATTTTTTAATCTACGGTAGTGTCGTTTCTGCCATTATGTTATTGTAAATTTGATATCTTCCTCTTCCTATGATTTTAACAGTTAAATCTATGAAATACTAACAAAGGAAGGCGCAAAAGATATTACGAGATTGAATTGCATTATTTTGTAAGTGTTAAGATTGAACATGTTATGGTTGAATTAATGTAGCGTTATTGTAAATATTAAAAAAATTAATTATTGTACAAACCCGGGAATTGAACTCAAACAATTTCATAACTAAATTTGAACCCGACAATTCCACTTACTAAATACCAGAATATTCGGGTTCAGTTTGGTTTGGTTCTACCGGACCATGTCCTGCCCTAATTTGAATGCAAAAATATTTTATAAGCAAATGTTTGATGTAAGGTCCAAACGAAGTGTTTGGATGTATTCTCGAGCCTAACACTGAGAAATAGGGTTTAATTAAGTCCCTTACATCAAATATAATTTTTTGAAAAAAGTGATCCCTACATTACATATTTCAAAACTTCAAATTGAGAAGTATAGTTCCCGTTTGATCCCCGTTATTTCAAATTATAATTTTTTTTTCTTATTTTCAATCACACAATATTTCATAAAATAATATTATACATAAATAAAAAAAGAATTTCCAATTTTTTTCAACTACACATTCTCTTAAAAAATATTATCCAAAAATTATGATCCATAATAATGGGGCCAAAAGGTGTAGTATGATCTCTTTGTATATATTCCAGCTTATGACTTGTCATTTCATCATAACCTACTAAAAAATGTAAAAATTGCTTACGTTCAAGTCTTTTCAGATGGTGTAGAGTTTGGATGTGATTAATTAGCTCATCAAAGTTTGTACATAATGATAATAAAAATAATTAAACTATGACAATAATGGAAGTTCTTGTTCAAGGACTTATAATAATGAATCAGTCTTGAACTTTTTTATTCTTTGTAAGGTAAGCTAACTCATAAAAAATAAATAAATAATAAAATACAATAAAATTATCACTTCAAGTTCCTTATCATTGTTATTAAAATGTTTGTTGACTAATATAAAATATTTTAGGGGTTAAGGTTTTATGGGTGTCATCCAAATCAAATCAAACCAGAGGACATCGTTATTTGTATTTATTTATTGTTTATTTGTTGTTAGGGGTTTCTTTCTTTCTATTTTAACTTGAAAAGAGAAATTACGATTCACATAGTAGGTTCTAAT
This sequence comes from Fraxinus cuspidata, assembly GCA_903798385.1. Classification (NCBI taxonomy): domain Eukaryota; kingdom Viridiplantae; phylum Streptophyta; class Magnoliopsida; order Lamiales; family Oleaceae; genus Fraxinus; species Fraxinus cuspidata. The sequence goes on from CAIGRP010018935.1 coordinate 21,879, forward strand.
TAAATTAAGTTGGTTTAAAATTTGAAAATTATCAAAGCTCGAGTTACTACCCAACTCGTCCCAACATTTTATTCTTAGAAAATAGGTATTAATTCATTTGTAACATTCAAAGATTTTTTTTCTTCCTTTTTGTCCGTTGTAATGAAATATGTATGTGGTAAGCTTAAAAAAGAAATCACGATGGCAAAATGTCGTCTCCCTATCCCGTCCCATCTTGGTTTGGGGATGAAGAGTATGGATCAAATCCGAGTTTATTTTTCATATAATATATATTTATAATTAAATTGCATTTAAAAAGTTTTCAAAAATAATAAATAACAATAAAGAGGGAAATAAAGATCCCTCCTTTACCCACTCCCGCTCTATAAGTGGGGATTGGGCAGGGAAGGGGAGGAGAGGGCTGCAATAGCCCAGTCGGTTGCCGTCACTAGGATGGAACTTTTTTGGTTTTTTTTTATATATAAAGAAAGATTTATTATTGGTAACGGGTGGGGCAGGCACACCCTCGTTCTTTCAAAGATCTTTTAAAATCGGGATGAAAAAAAAAAATCATATATATTTCTTTTTATTATGGAAGATAATCAGCCCACTTCTAGCCGTTTCTTTGATTATATATTTTCTAGTCCTACTGTACGTCCCTATCATCATAATATAGAGGGGACTTTCGAGTTGATTTGTAACGGAGATTTCTCCCTTTACTGCTTCATTTGATTAATTGATTTTCAAAAACAATATAATTTGGAAAATATAAAATAAAATAAAAAGATTTTGGGCAGGTTTGGAGATTTCAGGGCGAGAATCATGTTTTCTATCCTCGCTACATTAGGGTTGGGCAATAATGTGCACGGTGAGATGGAAAATTTTACCAACCTATAAGATCCCTTTTTTTACTGCCCAATATGCTCGTGTAAAACGTGAACATCCAAGGTATGTGTGAAATGAGTTTAAAATTGTTACCACCATAAGAATGTTCAAAGTGATAAGTTTCACTCTTATCTTGAGGATTTTAGGGTGAGAACCATGTTTTCCGTATCCACTCCATTAGGGGCAAAACAATACTATGTTGGGTGAGACAATTTTTTTTACCATCCCTAATGTTGATAGGATTCTTTTTATGTCCCAATATGCTCATGTATCAAAAGTGGCCACCCAAGGCATGCGTGAAATGATGAGCAAAAAATTGTGACCACCTTATAGTTGTGCTTGTCATTTTATTCAAGTTTTTATCATGTTTTAAGAAAAACTTGGAACTTGAAGACATTTTTGGAACAAGAAGTGAAAAGAAGACATGATAAGATTGTCTTGACTAGTTTGAACGAGAAAACTTATTGTAAAGGAACCCCATAGCAGGATAAGGCTATTGGTCCCAGAACGTAACAAACTAGTTTATGCAAAACATTAAGAAACTCAAAAATTGTAGAAAAACTTAAAACACAATAACACAAGAATTGTTTTGCCCTAAAAGAGCCCGGATGTTCAGTCTATTGACCCAATCAATCATTGAGCATCTATCAAGAGATATTATTACAGATCCACTAAAATTAACCAAGAAATCTTACATAAATGTATAATTTCTTCAAGTTTTTTCGAGCCTGTATATATACAAATCAGTAACCAAACAATCAGAAATCTCTCAAAGATTATACTAAACAACCTTCATTCTTACCAAAAGAATAGAGATAACAACACAAAGATCAGAAGTTACAGATTTGCAGAGAAACTAATTAACATAGAGAAAAGAACTTTTCAGAACCAATGCAGAAGTCGAATAATGAAAGCCAAGTATAATATCTATCCCTATCAAAGGTCAGGATTCAGCCACGTATACGACAAATCAAAACCCACTCAAAGAAGCAAAAAAATGTGTAGCTGAAAGAGGGTTTTAATAACTAGGCCTTAAAACTCGAATTTGAGAATTAAGACAGAACAACAGGCCAAGTAAATAGTGAGGCATCCCACATATTTAACAATCCTCATCTTGCTGAACTATTTCTTGGCATCAACTAATGCATCTAGACATCACTCAGCTTCATTTGCTCTAACTACCTGAAAAAAAAAATATTGAAGTTAGTTCAATTTTCAACAAATAAGGCTTGATATTCTAAGTATCACTAGATCACTACCTTCAAGTGATGTTCAGAATCTTCAAGCAGTTTCTAAATTTATTTTGAATCAGAATTTTGGTTCCTGAACCAGAGGGATTGTATTCTAGAGGAATTTTAACTAAAGAGATCGAACATTTCTCAACCATGCCACGTGCTTCGTTCTATCATGATATACATGATTTTTATTAGGATGATTAGCACTTTGATTATCAGTATAAATCATTACAAAATTATTCATAAAATCCATTTAATTTAATAACCTTCTTAACCAAATTCTTTTTTATTGCATCACGAGCAGCAATATATTCAACCTCAATTGAAGACAAAGCAACTAATTTTTGTAGTTGAGATTTCTAACTAATGCATCAATCACACAAAGTAAAGATGTAAGATCATGTGGATCTTATTTTATCAAGATCACCAGCAAAATCAAAATTAGTGTATCCCTTAAACGTTATTCCTTCATTTATTCTTTTAAACATTAGCTCTAAGTCAGAAAACCTTTTAAGTATTTAAATACCCATTTTATAGTTAACCAGTGTGTTTCACCAGGATTTTCCATAAACCTACTTAAAATGCTAATATTATGAGCTAAGTCAAGTCTGGTTCACACCATAAGGTACATAATGGATCCTACAGCTTTAGCATAAGGAACATTTTCCATTCTTCTCAATTCTTCCTCAGTTTTAGGTGACTAATCACTAGATGATTTAAAATGATTTGCAGTTGGCAATGAAATAGGTTTGCATTCAAGTATATAAAACTTCTCAAATATTTTCTTTACAAAAGAACCTTGTTTCAAAAATAAAATGCAATTAATTCTATCACTTTCTATTTTCATTCCTAAAATCCTTTTAACTTGACCCAAATCTTTCATTTCAATTTTGATTTAACAAAATCTATTTTAGATCTATCAGACAAGCAAGTAACATGTTATCAACATATAATATCAAGTAAATGGATTCAGGTCCACCGACCTTTTGTAGAAGAAACAAGAATTATAATTGCTCTTAACAAAGCCTAAAACTGCACAGGAATCAAATTTTATATACCACTGCCTGGGGGCTTGTTTTAGCCCATAAAAGACTTTTTCAACAAGCAAACCTTTTCAATTTTTGATTTAAATTCATACCCTATAGGTTGATTCATATATATCTCCTCATTAAGATCACCATTAAGAAAAGTTGTTTTAACATCAATTTGAGTTAATTCCTAGTCAATGTAATTTTGATAGAGGTATATTTTGGAACTGGCAAAGTGTAATCCATTCCTTTCTTTTGAGGGAAACTTTTTGCCACTAATCTGGCTTCATATCTCTTATTTTTTTATTAGAATCTCTTTGTTTGATTTTAAAAATCCACTTACAATCTACAACATTTTTATCTTTAGGTCTGTTAACTAAAAGCCAAGTTTTATTTTTAATTAAATAATCCATTTCTTCATTCATGATCTCTTTCCAGAACTTAGAATCTGGGTAGTTAACAACTTCCTTAAAAGTAGTAGGTTAAGAATTTAAGAGACTAATGTAAAGAATAGAGTTACAAATTCATCATTACTAAATCTGGTCGAAGGTATTATGTTCCTTCTATATCTATCTCTTGTAAGTTGATAATCAGCAAGAGATAAGTTAATAGATTGAGTTTGTCGTGATTTATTTTATATTGAGTAGTCTCCACCTCAATCAAATCATCTTGATTTTCAGCACTTTCAATTTGATTTTCCAAAATTGTCTCTTTAACATGTGCACTTTCATTAGATTTCAAGTTTGATGAGTTATTGCAAGGTATGTAATTTTCATTAAAAATAACATTTCTACTAATAATCACCTTAGAACTATTTTGGCCTTTGACCCACAGTCTATAAACTTTAGTTTCCTCTCCATAGCCCAAAAAACACATTTTAAAGATCTAGGTTCAAGTTTACCTTCACTTTGATGAGAGTAGGTTGTATAGCCAAAAACTTCAAGTCTACTATAGTCTGGTATTTCTCCTTACCACATTTTTTCAAAGACTTGAAAATCAATAGCACTGGATGTATTTCTTTTTATAAGATAGGTGGCAGTTTTAAGGACTTCTTCCCAGAAAAATTTTAGGAAACTAGAACTGTGCAACATACATCTAACATTTTCCAATAAGATCATTCATCCTCTCAATAACACCATTTTTCTAAGAGGTGTATGTTGTAGTTCTATATCTTAAGATTTTACTTTCTTTACAAAAAAAAAAAAAAAATCAAATTTAAAATTATCAGTCACACAACATTGCACCATCACCGCACCCAACCACCGCTTACCACCACCGCGCACATAGCACGCCACCGCCGCCATCCCCTCTACCTCCATCTATACCACACTACAACCACCACCCCCACCGAAAATCCTCAAAACCCGCCGCCACTACCACCACCACAAAACATGCAGCAAAATCACTACAAAACCATAGATTTGTGCGTACAAGCAAAAACCACAATCTGTGTGTACAAGCAAAATCATTACGAAAATCGTCGGAGAAACCACCCAATTGAATGCCGCGATCTGTGACCCGGAAAAACCATTGGATTGAACGCCCGCAGAGGAACAGCACCGCGCGAAGAGACACATCGCGACGTTGCTCAGAGATGTTCATCCGTGAGCAGAGGTTGTGCGAAGCGACGGCTTCGCCTCTGATGTCGCGCCTCAACGCCGGAGGTGCCACGTCTCCGATGCCGTCCCTTAACTCCTCTGATGCCGCCCCTCAACGTCGAAGAATAGAGAAGAGAGAGATAAGGGTCGTTGGAAATGAATTAGGGTTTAGGGTAGATGATGTGGGGTTTGTTGTGGGGTAGGATGGTTTGTGTCGATTAATTTAAATTGGGTGGGGGTGGGTTTGTAGATTATTTAATTTTATAATATTATTATTAATATTTAAAAATTATATTATTATCTGATTTTTCACATAGACTACTGCTTAGGGCCCAATTTTATTCCTTTATTTTTGGGACAAATTACATGATTAGACCACATTAGTGGGCACGTAATGAAAGGAACAATTAGGCCAACAATTGTTCAACCCAAAAAAGGAAAACTAATTAATTACACACCTATTTGAAACATCTTGTTTCTCTTTTCTTGAACGACTCAATATACAATGTTCGTTGACAACATAACACGTGACATGTAGTCATTAAATAGTTTGAAAATTGTCAATTTTCAACCAACAATTTTTTAACACATCAACAATATTGTCATCCAACGTTGTACAAATAACACAATTGCTCTCTTCTTTATATCATATACGATAATGACAGTTTTTCGGCTTTAATTCAATGATTGAGTTACCAATATAATTCCATCACTATTTTTCCAAATTAATCTAAAATCCCTTAATTTTCTACATGATTTATATGAGCTATACGCAACATCATTTGATTGGGTGATGGGTTCTTAAAGTAATGGTAATGAATTTTGGGTACTTTTAACTTTTAGCATAGCTGTGATGCTCTGATTTCTTATTTTTCTAATGTGGTTGTCTATATGGTCATACTATGTTTTTTTTTAATTGCATCCTAATGTCGTGTTGCGTTAAACAATGTAATCAACTTTAGCTCTTATGGTAAATACTAAATATTGTGCAGTTTTCTTGTTGCATTATGTACGTTATTAGCAGTGACTAAAATGAGAATTATTGTCTTTCAATGAAAATTGTGAAACTTCTAAAAAAAAATATATATGTCCTAATTTAGCTCCAATTATTTCAATATGGAAAATACATTATATGGCATATAATCCTTGTGTTTACATGGTGAGCATATCGTAGTTGTTGCGATGTAATTTAAAATTTAAACAGATTCCAATATCAAAACTTGGATCACTTTGTGTTTAGATCGCAAATAGTAGATTGTGGTACATGAGCAAATATTTTGATTTTCTAGATTGCTATTATGCATCTTGTACCGATTTGATTTAGGTGAAAAGATTTATATCTTTAAAGTATCATATGTCATGATCCATCCAATTCAATGTAATATTTCATTCATATAAATTAATGAAAAATTGCATCTATATAAACGAATGTAACAATACCAAATCAGTTCATTACTAGCGATGTAACAACATTTAACTAGAAAATTACAATTGCCGTGGTAATTAACAAATACATTAATTACATCCTTGCCAGAAGAAATCTTGTACTTGCGAAAAAAATCGTGATGTCTTGAAGTGTGCTAAGCATGTTGTTACCGTGGGTTGCTAGCTATTATTACTCATGTAAAAATTTTGCGATCGAATATTTGATTTGATTCTGTATTTTTCACAAATTTTTATTCCATGTTTGGTGGGAATTAAAATCAATTGTTTAGCAGATTTTGATAGAAGTTGATGAAATGTGTCGTTGAAAAATTGTGGAATTCATAAAATATGTCATTAAAATTAATTGTTGATTTTGACTAAAATTAAAATTAAAATTTTAATTTTTACCACTTAGTATCACAAGTCTTATCCCAAATCCCGATAACGAAGAAGGGTACCATGCGATTTCTCTATAAATATAAGAATAGTGGACAACAAACCCATAATATAGTATAAGCCCAACATCAATGTTTGACTTCAATTGAACTGTGCTTGCTCTCTAGAGGCCCAAACCAAGCACAAAGATGACAAAATTGGGATGACATTAAAGCCCCTGTTTATTGGAAATTAAAATTAATTTTTGCAAACACGATAATGATGTGTTTGTTAAAAAAAAAATCAAATAAATAAATTTAAATTCTTATTTATTTTATTGCTAAGTCATACTTAATAAAAATCTTATTTGTTGTTTTGTTCAGTTTAATATTTATCTTGTTTTTCACTTTTTAAATTTATCTAATTTTATTCAACATTAGATTTGTTCTTATCGAACGAAATCCCATTTATTGTTTAAGTTACACGAATTAATGAAATAAAATGGAAAATCTAGTTTATAGAAACCCTATAACATTATGGGACTCCTAAATAGTAAATATTCTTTAATGAGCCAAAAGTTACACGTTTTAATGGTGAATCTAGGTTAACCTAAATTAGTTTATTACTTTTGAAGCAGTCCACTGTTTAATGACTTCTCTCAATTTTTCAAAATTATTATTGAGTAATTAATCGCATGCATGGTCTTCAATATTTAGAGTCGATTGCAAATTGGTCCTCAAGCTTTTCTTTATTATAATTTAGCTCATCAACCTTTTAATTTGTAAATTACCCTCGGTGGATTGAAACTGTGCATAACCTTATTTTATACAAATTAGAATAAAAAAAAAAATTTGTTGATCAAAATCAATTTTCTCAATACTCCTTCGTACCATCAACAAGTTTTGACTTTTAACGTCGATAGTCTTTCTGATTTTGATCGTGTTATTCAATTCTTTCACGTATTGCATCACAACTAAAATAACCATTAACCATCTCGCCAAACGAATGGATCTTTTCACACAACAACTTAGTAGAATTATTGATAAATTATTGATCCCGTCAAAACCATCCCTATTCTTGACCAAATTACATTTTGATCAGTTCAACTTTAAAAATCGACATTATATATATACAGGGGCGGATCCAGGACCGGATTCCAGACCGGGTTAATACGTAAAAAAATTAAATTACACAAGAAAAAAAGGGGGCTGGGCCGGGCTGTAGCCCGCCCCCCAAACAAATCCGCCCCTGTATATATATACATATCCTCCATCCCCAACTTTGCTAAAGTTTGAAAAGCAAATAAAACCACGACATTTCATGCTTAAAGCAAAGCCATAAAGTGGTAGATAAAAAAAAGTAAATATCTTGTCAAAATAATCGGCCCAATTGTAATCTCAACTTTAAATTTGATTGAAGTTTTATTAGTTAGGCTCACAATCTATCAAGAGGTCCAATCATGGCCACGGCATGTAACTTATTCTGCTATTCATCATTCCAGCAATGCATTTCGGACCTTTGGGGGTTGAACTTGCATCCCGTGTAAAAATTTTAACCACTTATGTATGGCATCTTATACTATTAGTGTTGGAAAATATTGCTTCCATTTAAAGAGGTTGAAGAAGAAACCAAAGAATGTAATCAAGAATTTCAAAGAACAATAAAAAAAGGCTCAAACAAGAAAATGATATCGTTGTCCTCAAATGATTTTTGCCTCCTCTCGGATTGAATTTGGCGCTTAAAGGTTTTTGGCAAATGGTCCGTAGAATTTATGAAGCCTTGTAATAGAAAAATATTTAAGCACTTGGTGTTTTCTACCAAAACTTCAAGAACAAAAGGAGGAATTTTGAATATGAATGAAAAGAATTTTGGATCTTTTCTATTTTGGAATGGAATATGATTTCAATTGGTTTCAATATTGTTTTCAATATATTTTGTATTGATCATGAGACAACTAAATATAGGTCTCAATCAACACCCACGGAATGACTCCAAGAATCCACGAAAAGTTGCTAACTTTTCACCAAAAGTCACAACAAATTCAAACAAAAAGCCAGCCCAACGGTTACTTTTTTGTTCTATGCAACCACATAGAACAACCCTATGCGGTCACAAAGAAGAGTCATGTTCAGGGCTTGAGATCCATGCAGCCTATATGCGACCGCATTCCAGAAGAACTATGCGGTCGCATAGTATATACTTTTGGCCTCCAAATCCATTTCTCATTCCAACTTCAATTTTATTAATTTTAACAATAATTTCCACAATCCACACTTGTTCAAAATTCAATAAAATCTCTTACTCAAAATATACAAAAGGATTAGATATCTTTCGAATCGAATATAACCATATTGTAATCAAACAAAGTAAAGTCGGAATTAAAGGTAGCATGAAAGCTTTGAGCAATTATTCCATATGAAAATACCGGTAAGAACACACACACAAGTATTACGTGTTCTCAAATTCTTCAATCTCGCTTAGCGCTAAAATGGCCTTGTGCTCATCCTTTTATAACAAATTTTAAGAGGTAAAATCTAATTCTCTATTGAGATGGCACCACCTCGAAGTTCATCTAGATGAAGTACTTCCAGTATCTTTGTTACTTTCAGAGATACTTATACTTAGTGCTGAACTTTATTAAGAGCTTAAAGCTCAACTCTTACTTCAATAACAACCAGCATTATATAATTAGGATAGGATTATTGTGGATTTTATAATGCTGAAACTATCCACGAATCGAATTACTTGTTTTTACGCTTTGAACCCGTGAATTACTTGTTAAGTGATTACATACATGATTGTTATAATTGGTGGATGTTTTGATTTAAGAGTTTCAACCATATCCTACTCAAAGTATATGTTACTAAATCTCTATTTAGAGGTTTAGTTAAAGGATCCTCTAAGTTCTCTATCGACTTAACATAATTTGGGAAAATTATTCTACTCTTGATTAATTTCCTTACGTAGTCAAGCCTTAAACTCATATGTCTAGAATTTTCCATTGTATACCTCGTTGTATGCATTTGCTAATGTGGATTGACTATCACATATGATAGATATTGAAGATATATTCTTCGATCCCAAAGGTATCACATAAAGTAGATCCTTAAGCCACTCAACTTCTTTCCCGGTTTCTAATAGTGCTACAAATTCAGATTCCATAGTTGAGTGACTCAAACATGTTTGTTTCTTTGATTTCCAAGAAACGGCACTTCCTCCAAGAATAAATACTCAACATGAAGTCGATCTACTTTCACCTGTGCTAGAAATCCAACTAGTATAGGTAAATCCTTCTAATATAGTCAGGAATTTAGAATATTGTAGACCTAAGTTTTTTTGTTTTCTTTAAATAGCCAAGAACTCTTCCAATTGCCTTCCAATATTCCTTGCTCGGATTACTAGTAAACCTAATAAGTTTACTAATTGCAAATGCTATGTCTGGTCTTGTGCATTGAACTGCATACATAAGACTTCATATAGCACTTGCATACTCCAATTGAACAATTTCTCTTCCATCATTCTTTATAAGTTTTATACTTGAATTAAGAGGGGTACTATATTCTCTTTTTTACAATTGTTTGAACTTATCTATCACATTCTCGATTTAGTGTGATTGACTTAAATGATAACCCCCTCTAATTTTAGTAACTTTGATACCTAAAATGGTATCTACTTGTCTAAGATCTTTCATCTTGAATGTGGAAGATAGAAATCTCTTATTTTCTTTTATTCCATCCATTTGATTACTCAAAATCAACATGCATCACATAATTTGGAATACAAGCATTTATCTATGCTATTATGTTTGAAACCATATGATTTAATAGCTAAGTCAAATTTTTCATGCCATTTCTTAGGTACTTACTTTAAACCATTAATGATTTTACTAACTTGCATACTTTATGTTCATTTCCTAGTAGAGCAAATTTTTTAGGTTGTTCCATATAAACCTCCTCATATAGATCCACATTTAAGAATGCTGTCTTGATATCCATTTGATGAACATGCAAGTCATGTATAGAAGCTAATGCAAATAATATCCTAACGTATGTTATTCTAGCTACCGTGCATAAGTTCAAAATAATCTATTCCTTCCTTTTGTCGATAACATTTAGCTGCTAATCTAGTTTTAAAGGTATTGAGAGAACCATCCGCATTATATTTTCTGCTAAACACCCATTTATATCCAATATGTTTGGATTCGGGTAGTAAGTCAACAAGTTTCCAAATTGTAAAATGATGCTCTATATTAATAGAAAATTCTTACGATGAAAGAGAGTGTTTCCACGTGGTAGAACCTCCTCAGGGAATATAAGGTTTTCATGAGGCTGATCTTGAGCTAGATTCATCGATGTTGAATCAATCGAACGCACTTCTAACACCTGTTCCACTTTTGGAAGCCCACAGCCAGGAGGTTTGCCTAGAAGCAGCCACCCTTGAAAGAGTGCGTAATAGCTCACTGATCGAGCGCTCTTGCGCCGAAGATGATTGTTTGACATTCTATTTCATCTTTAATTGCATCTTTATAAAAAATGCTATCACGAGAATTCATAGCTTTATAAGTTTTAGGACCAGTTTCCATTTGTAGAACAAAAGAAATTGTTTTTAGNAAAAAATGCTATCACGAGAATTCATAGCTTTATAAGTTTTAGGACCAGTTTCCATTTGTAGAACAAAAGAAATTGTTTTTAGAACATTCTTCTCATTTTCTTCTACTAGGTAAAACGAAATAAGTTGAGAGTCAATTTCATTCAATTCTAAAGACTTCTCAATTCGAGTTCTTTTATTCCTTTGAGGTTCATTAGAAAATGTTTCATATTGTATTCTACTAGAGTTAGGAATCTCTCTATGAGTTTTCCATAATTCATTATTCGAAGATATTGACTTCTCAAAGAACTCTACGTCATTGGATTCAGTAATCACATTGGTCTCCAAATTTAATAATCTATATGATTTTCTATTACTAGCATATCCAACAAAGCCACATTTAATGCCTCTTGGACCAAATTTAGTCCTATTAGGGTTCGTGTTCTTACAATAAGCAAGACACGCCCCATATTTTGAAGTATCCAATGTTAGGTTTTCTTCTTTTCCATAATTCGTAACGAGAAACCTTTGTAAATTTAGAAGGAATCGTATTTAGTATTCTACATGCACCCAACAATGCTTCTTTACATAAGTTAAATGAAAACTTAGCATAAATTAACATATCATTTATCATTTCAACTAAAGTTCTATTTTTTCTTTCAACCAAACCATTTTGTTTGGGTGTCGTAGGTGCAGAACATTGATGAATATTGTCTTGTTGTTCACAAAATGAATTAAAATCACTAGTGTTAGGTTTTGATAGTTTATGATGTGATTGGCAAGTCTGTGAACAAAAAAGACTAAATTGAATAGATTATAAAAGTCAAGGAGTAGGTTGTAATTTACGTATTTGAATTGTATATGTTCTAAGGTTTGAACTTCAAAAGAGGACAAAACGGCACCGCAATTTCGCTAGACTGTCTCCAGGATTTCACTCGAGCTGCAGAAACATAAACATTTTTGCTAGACTGTCGTCGGGTCCTCACTCCAGAGACAAGCCATCGCTCGACTATCGTTGAGCTTTTGCTAGAGCAACAAGGTTAGCCGGGAATTTTTAATCACGATTTCAAGATTTTTTATCCGGCCCATTCAACCCTAATCTGATCATATAAATACCAGAACGCCACACAATGTAAATTCAAATGTTGAAACATAGAGAAAACTTGAGAGCTTCATTTTTTCATCTTCCAATTCATTATGAGACTTTAACCTTCATTGATTTGATTATACTTGACGGAGAAAACATCAGTTCAAGTTAATCCAAATATCAAGCTTACTGAGGAACACGAAGTTCTTCAAGAATCCACAGGAGATAGACGAATCCACAAAGCCAGGGATTGGAGAATCCAGGGGGGTTTTGATATTGCAGCTAGGAGTTGGTATATGAGCGCGCAATCCAGGAGGGCTGTCAGAATCTCAATCAGGAGTTGTTGCGAGGCATGCAATCCAAGAGAACTGTATTAACTTCAGTCGGAAGGTCAGAAAGTTCATGTTGTCGTCTTGTTTGGCGGACTATAAGTTCGATCGTTTATAGTGGATTTTGACTAGCAAATTGCCCAGAGTTTTTACCCAGTTGGGGTTTCTTTGTGAACATTCCGCGTGTTTTTTACTGCTTCATTTACCGTTTTCATATTCTGCGGTACTTAAACATAGGACAATTGGACAGTATGCTTAACCATCTAGAGATAATTAATTAGTGACTTGTTGCTGGTTAATTACAATTTTTAATTCCGCATTTATACCTATTCACCCACCTCTAGGTGTAGTTTGGATCGAACTGTGTAAACTTCAACTAGAAAGTACTCACCTCCTCTATCACGTCTTAGAGTTTTTGTCTTACTTTTTAGGTGATTTTCAGCTTCATTTTTATATACTATAAACATGTCAAAGGCTTTATGTTTATGTTTCATCAAGTAAACATACGTATATCTAGTGAATCATCCATGAATGTAATAAAAAACTTATTTCCTCCTCTAGTGAACATGCCATCTAATTCACATATATCCATATAAATTAATTCTAAAATACTAGAAGTCATTTTTACATTTTGATATGGTTTCTTAGTCATTTTAAATTCTACACATGTATTACATTTAAATACATCCTTTTCATTATATGCTACTAGTTACATTTTAACATTCTTTTCATGGTACTCTTACTTCTGTGACCTAATCAAGCAATCTATAATGTAAATGAATCAATAATATAAGCAAAATCACCTTTATTATTAATCATCTTGTCAACGGTACAAAGTTTGACAATTCCTTCACAAAAATAGCATTTTCCAACAAATTTCTCATTTAGGAATAGTACAAGTTTACCGGATTCATAAACACATTTTATACCTGATTTTTCTAAGAGATTTCCGCTAACCAAGTTCATATTCATATTGAGAACATGTAGCACATTAGTCAAGGTAACAGTCTTGCCAGAAGTGAAGATGATCTCTACATTTCCTTTTCCAACCACCTTGGAGTGAACTTTGTTACCTATTTGAATTTCTTGATCTCCACCTACTTCGTGATATGTTTTGAATAAAGACTTATCATATGATACATGTACAGTTGCACATATATCAAACCACCATCCATGAACTTTTCCTTTGATTGCATTAATTTCGCTTACGGTGCCACAATATTGTTTTCTTGATGGAGTTCACATTTCATTCGGAGTTGTTTAATTTTCGGCGTCGACATTCCTTTTCATAATATCCAAATTTCCCTCATACAAAACAACCACATTTGGACTTCTTCTTAAACTTGTTAAAGTTTCTTGAAAACTTTCTCTTGTTGGATTTATTTAAAGGTTTGGTCTTCTCTATAGCATTGGTCTTGAAAGTGCCTACATAAGAGTTTTCACTCTTATCTCCCACCATTGACTCTTCCTCAATGTGAATGTGTTTTTTGCAATTGTTCCAAAGAATAATCATCAGAACTATGCATAATTTTCTTCTGATTTCATTTCCAAGTTCTCAGGAATTTTGCAATAATTGCTCCCACTTGGAAGGTCTCCGAAATCTTTATTTTGATTGCCTTCAACTTATTGACAAGAACTTGCAACTCATGAATTTGGGAAAGAAGGGAAATGTTATCAAGAAACTTGAAATAAAAATATCTTGAAATTAAGAACTTTTTGGTACCTTTGTCTTCGGCTTTGTACATACTTTCCAAAACATTCCAAATTTCCTTTGCTGAAGAAGTGTTGGTGTATAGATCATACAACCGATCGGATAGAGCATTGAGAATATGGCATCGACATATAAGTTCATCTTCTTGACACTTTTTTCTTTCGGCTCTCACGGCATCGGTTTCTCCATCTGTTGGTTCCGGTAATGGTGCCAAATCTAGATCAAGGATGTAGAATATCTTCAACTCCGTTAGAAGAAATTTCAATTTATCTTGCTATCTCGTGAAGTTGGTACCATCAAAGCGATCCAAACGAACAAGGTCTTAATTCATTAACTTGATTGTCTCCATAGTAGTTTCATTCTCCATTGCAGAACCATTGTTTGTGATTGTTGAAAAATATTGCTTCCACTTAAAGAGGTTGAAGATGAAACCAAAGAATGTAATCAGGAACTTCAAAGAACAATAAAAAAAGGCTCAAACACGAAAATGATATCGTTGTCCACAAACGATATTTGCCTCCTCTCGGATTGAATTTGGTGCTTAAAGGATTTTTGATAAATGATTTGTAGGATATATCAAACCTTGTAATATAAAAACACTCGAAACACTTAGTGTTTTTAACCAAAACTTCAAGAACACAAGGAAGAATTCTGAAAATGAATGAAAAGAATTTTGATCTTTTCTATTTTGAAATGGAATATGATTTTCAATTGGTTTTAATATTATTTTCAATAAATTTTGTGTTGATCATGAGACAACTATATATAGGTCTCAATCAACACCCACAAAATGACCTCAAAAATTCACAAAAAGTTGCAAAATTTTCACCAAAAGTCACAACAAATTCAAACAAAAAAATCAGCCCAACAACTACTTTTTTTGTTTTATGTGACAGCATAGAACACCCCTATGCGGTCGCATAGAAAAATCATCTACATGGCTTGTGATCCCTACAGGTCTATATGTGACCGCATAGTTCATCTACTTTTGGCCTCCAAATCCATGTCTCATTCCAAATCCAATTTTATTAATTTTGAACAATAATTTCAACGAATAGTGAAAAATAAAATAGTACATGGTCTTATCCTCACCTTCAGTTAAAGGTGCAAAAAAAAAAAAAAAGAAGTAAACATTTCTAGTTTGAAGATGGTGAGTACACTTTATTTGTTTTAGTCACACTTCTCATCATTATACGACGAGTGTAATCGAGACATGTACATAGATAAATTGATGACGATGAGGCTTCAACTCATAATATTTGTTTGCTCTTATGTTGTATTGTACTATTTTATTTAAAAATGTAAACTGCTAAACAAGAAACAAACTTATTTATTTAAATTATATATACATTGCGTGCCCCCCTTTTTTTCATATTTGTGGTGACAAATAAGCTACGTTGGTGCATGGAGATGTGACAACTAGGATGCATAATTACAATTAATACAATGACAAGAAATGCATGCATTAGTCATAATGCATGCATTTTCTTGCATTAGTGACTAATGCATGCATTTTCTCACACTAATGCATGCATTTTCTCACTAAAGATGAAGACGTTATTAACGTATTAAAAAAAAAAAGTCAATATCAAAGACTATCGAATTAGATACCCCTTGTATGCTTTTTTGTGTTGACATGATATAAAGTGTATAAGATTCAAAATGATGTAATTCTATCGTCATTGTGATTCTACATATTTTTGGTGTATGTGTTTATTAATAAATATTATTTAAATCTAGTCACTATATTTTTCATTGATTGTGCACTTTATTGAAGATGTGGAGCCCCACACTGCTATTTTGGAATCATCAAATGTTTACGGAAATGATATTGGTATACTCGTGACTCTCTTCTTCGCAATCTACTCTCTCACACTCTACACATTACATTGTGCGTTCGAGGTTTATTCATTCATCAAGAAGCATAGAAATACAAGTGCAATTTCTTCTGTTTTTCTATTCATTAAAAAAGTAAAACAAAATTGGTGAATTTAAAACATATATATTATATTTTTGAAAAGTACAAAGTAGATTGATCTTATTGATGGTGCGAAATGCACAATCCTATCATTAACGATCCGGGTGTTTGAACCCAAACTTGAATGCTTGTTGGAAACTTGATTTATTAAATTTTTGGACTTGGACTTGAATCTTCAAGACTTAATTCCTTACTAAATAATAGTAGAATCAATAGTGTTGTCGAGGTTGAAGAAGATTTTGATAGTGTTGTCGTTGACCGCTAATGCGCGTTTATTATCTTTATTTTTTCAATTTTTTTACAATTCGTTTAAGTTAAAACTTAAATGTTGATTTACATTTGAAACTTATGTTTTTGTTGGAAACTTTTGAAAAATGTATAAATTTCTATAAATCTGTTTGAGATAAATAGGTATTATTTTTAATTATTAAAAGATTTTTTGATTGATTAATAAAAATAATATTAAAATAAGAAAACGTATTTTTATACTTTTTTACTTTAATGCCTCGCCTAACTCATAACTTGGCCTTCTCGCATCGTCATGTATTATGCCTCTTAGAACACTATAAAAACAATTTTAAAATTTTAAAATCTAACACATTACATTGTGTGATGAAGAGAGGTTTACTCATTCATCAAGAAAAAAAATTGAAAAATAGAAGACCTAAATAATCTAACTGAATATGAGGTGCATTGTAAATTCTAACTCGTGTTGATTTTAAGGACAACTTAAAAAACGGACATGCCATTGACACCCCTACTCGGGAGCCATTACACCGTAATAAAACAAAGGGGACAAAGAACTTGGTCATATTTGCCATCCATTGAGTTCTTAAATGATTTTGATACCTAAATTCATGAAACTGAAACTTAAACTGAAACTGCACCTTCCTAAGTGGGATGTGCATTGACTTCCAAGTAGTGGTGACAATGGGTCGAGTTGAGCTGGCTCCGTCCATCTACCCATGAGCTCGACTTGGCCCAGGAGCTCGTTTTTTTTTTACTATTTTCTTTAGATTTTTCACGAGTCCACGAGCCGTTCGTGAGCTCGACGAGCCGAGCAAAGGCTCTGCTCTTGTCGGGTGAACCCTCGGCTCGGGCTCGTCCCAAAATGAGCCCGAACCGTTCACAAGCCGAGCCGACGAATTACTCGGCCCTTTTGCAACCCCTACTTTCAAGGGAAGGCCCTTTTGCAACCCCGTTGACATAATTGCATGTGCCAGTAGATAATTGGATGATAAAGCTGACTATACTTTAAGCTGTCTAATGATAGAATGTCACATGACATTATATCAATT
>CAIGRP010018949.1:0-32986 GCA_903798385.1 Fraxinus cuspidata
CTACACATTTTTTAATAAATAAATACAACATGTATATTCATATAATTATTTATTGTAATATACTAAAAACATTTGTATTTACAGTTGTATTTTATTACATTTAGTCAATAATATATTATTTTAACGATAACTATGAAATTCAGAACATAAAACAACTATTCTCGACATCACAATTTTTTTCCTTTTTAACTTATCAGTTGAATTTAAGCCTGGTAATAATATAATGGACTCGAATGTGTGTGTCTTAATCAATTTTGTACCTTATAGTGCATTTTTTAATATTTAAAACTAAAAGAAAAAAGATTATGTGTTTTAGAATTAATGTAAAATCATTTTGAATTAAATAGATATTAAACTTTATTATATTAAAGAAAAAAACCTATGGAATTAAATTTATTTTTAAATTTTCAATTATACTAATATAACCATTTAAACTTTCAACTACTAAACCATTTATCTTCTCCACAGCACAATTTCACCATTCATTTGCATCACTACAATTCCCTATCCAAGCACACTACCACCAAGCATACGCTAGCACTACCTACCTAATCAACTGGCACAAAAGGTAAATCACCTATCTCCACCCACAAAATACTCATTTGAAACGTCTGGGCTCGTTCGGATCTGCGCTGGCCGGATATGGTTGTCTCCACGTACAACAGTGTTCACACGTAGAACGTCAGTGTTCGCTTCTGCGTGAACACCTGTGTCTGCGCAGTGCGGACATGAACATTAGTGTGCGTGCCACGTCAGCACAGCATGGACACAAGTGTCCATGCTACACCAGTGTCCACGCTATGTGGTTTCCGCCCATCAACGCGCAATTCATCAGCATATTTCAAATTTGAATTATGTTTGTTTGTAAATAAATTTTATTATTAATATAGATTGTGCTTTTTTAAATAGTTTTTGCAGATGTCTTTGGAATATACACTGTCTCCAAATCAATGGTTTTACGCTACCATCACTCAATTTTCAAATTATCAATACCTTAAAGATTTTGTAGAGCTTATCAATGCAGATCAACAAACTTCTTTGATGTGTTGCAATTTCCATGAATTCATATATGAAGTTTATGTGATACATTGTTCAACGCACGCATTACTGATGAATTGCAAAAACAATAAGTCCATTACCAGATGCTTCTTGATAACCAGAAACAATTCTTCCAACAACAGTAACAGTGGCAAGAAGATCACTGGCATGCAAAATTAGATATCAGTTTAAATTTAGTAAGATCTTATATTAATGAACAAAATAGCAATATGCTGAATAAATTATATTACAGAGAATCAAACATGGAAGCAATTATAGCTTCCCCACAACAAGATGCTCATGTCCATAGGAGTCCGGTTTGTGGTACCGAACCAAAGCATCCATCAACATCTCAACAAATTGAACATGTTGAAAAGTTCACAAAAGAAAAAAAAAACTAAAGGGAAAAAGATACGGTCTTCAATGACATCCACATGTTATCTTTTAGAAGACTATCATATGGATAAATATACAACAATTAGAGATTGGGTAATAAAGAATTCATCAAGGTAACCAATCTAATTCTACTATATTAGCTTGAATATTAAATAATTTAAATTACCTTCTATTGTACATATTGGGATGATGGAACTGACAATTTCTGAGAAGAGATACAATAAAAGCTATAATGGATACAACACAAAATATGAATATTGCGGTTAGTAAAGTTTAATAATCATAATAAATTTCATTCCATACTTAATATATTCAATTTACATCTATTTATTTTATTAGAATATTGACTTGGAGTTAAAACTATTGAGGCGACTCATTAATGATGATGCATCCTTGTTTCAAAAGAATACGCGATCCTAGACTTCGGATTTGAAAATGAATGTGCTCGTCATATGATGTGGCAAATAAGCATACGAGAAGAAAGTGTCAATACAGATTCACTGGATCTAACCATTTTAGGCCAGTACATAAATGGGAATTTTCCAATAGCAGGTCGTCCATGGGTAACATGTAATTTACCTATTAATTCCATATTCGTACCCAAGCGATAGTTGGTATCTCTTTCTTGTTAATTTTTGAGAATGAAAATTCCAGATATATGATTGTAGCCACAATGTTCACACGCTACAATAGGTCAGAGCACATACGAATGCAGTATCCAATTGAGGCCAAACATTATTAATGTTTTCAAACTTTTCCTTCATCAGACGAGATATAAGAAAATGAGTGGTCTAATATCAATTTAAATATGAATGCAATGGTAAAAAGAATTAATATTTTTATTGTGGCCGACTTGGAAAGTTTTGTGCCTCATTAATTTGGAGGCTCTTTTCTGATGATCACTTTGTATCTGTACATTTCTGTTTGCGTAAATTTCTTTAGCTCATAAGGAGGTATCCTAATGTGGTGTTAGCCAATTGTCTGGATTACCTCAGTTATATACATTTTGTTTCTTGAGGCCAGATTTCAGCCCAAGTCACATGTGAGGAAATGTGTAATAAAGAAAATAAACTTTGCCCCACATCAATTATTTGGTTACAAGTATGATTGAGTATATGAATGTAGCTCTCTATGTGGCGACCTTCTTGTTCTCGTCCAGGTATACACTTGCTTTACAATTTCCATCTGCCTTATAGTTCTTTATAGTTTGTAGCTTCTTTCTATGCAACTAAAAGATTAACAAATTGAGACTTTTAATAATGCACACGAGGTTAACATAGGTGTTTGTTATGTCATTTTTTGTTGCTTTAATTTTTTTTTTATTGTTTACAGTGGAATGTTCCATTTGGGATTAAAGGCTGTTGCTTTACTACTCAAGCTTCCGATCAATGGGATGGTTGATTTGCCTTTGGCTCAAACTGGTAAATGTATATCTGAATGTGAACTTCTTCAATGGTTTGTACAGAAGTTGAGTACATGTTATATTGTACCATGATTAATCAACACTGTTCTTGGTTCTGATAAATGAATTTTTTTATCCAGTGCAGTTCTTGTTTATTTAAATTTTTCCACGTTTACTGGAATTGAAAATTCTATATGTTGCCAGTTTGATTGTATTGTTTTTATATTCTTCTCTTTTATTTTCAAAGTCCGCAAATGGTGATGCTATTTGAAGTTGAGGTTTTCCTTGCTAAGATTATCATTATATTTGATGTTATATTCCAATCAAGTTAGAACAACTGTATCGTTTAAGATCAATAGAATATTGATGAAATCACTTGGCAGGGGGACGAAGTCGAAGAATTCCAACCTCTATGTGAAGTTCAAAATGATATAGCAACCATAGAAATAACAAGTCGTTAAGGAGGAAAAGTTACCCATGTTCTTCATATTCCATGTAACATTGTAAAGGTAACAATAAAACTGGTAGAACTAGAATTTATTGTAAAATTAAATTCTTAGGACTTGTGGTTACAGAATTACTTCAAGAATAGATGGCAGAAATACGTGTATAACTTTTTCCATAGATAAAGGATTTGCTCCTTTTAATGGTCTAGTATATAATTATCAATCATGTTCTTTCATTTATGTGCAGAAAAAACTTTACTCTCTGGCAAGCAAAATATCCAATTTATGTGATGATGTGAGAAAGAAGCGATGTGAAGTATTAAGATCAATTTTACTTGTTCTGCTTGGTTGTTGAATCAACTATTTATATTCAAGTCATGGAGATCTTTATACCTCTTTTGTCGCTTTTGTTATGTCTAAACATCCCACCGAAATGTATGCTAATGTTGTGCGTACTCTTCTACAACTTGGTTAAATTATAAGGTGTATAAATGTATATTGACACTCTTCTACCACTTGATTACATTTCTTCTTTATATGGCTGCTTCCATTTCTCTTTCAACACACTACCAGTCAATTCTCGAGGAGGAGCTTATCATTTTCCACTGACCCTACTCACAATGTTAATGATGTGTTCCAACAGAGGTTCACTAAAACTCCCACACTTGCCAATGGCTTCCGCAAATTGTAGGCCATGGTATGCATACGCGTGTCTTCTTTTTTAACTTAGTTTTGATTTCTGAAATTTTTCCTTCAATGTCTTTGTGGATTATAGATTTGTTTTGATTAATTTTGAATTGCTTGAGACGGAAAGAATGCGATATTTATGAAACTTTGATTGAAGTGTTGGTATTTGATGAATTTATAGGAGACGTGCAAGATTTTACTTGTGGACGAATATAAAGGTTTCTCTTTGCTCTTTCAAACCTCTATTTTTGGATTCTTCAAATAATGTTTTCTACTGCTTTTGTATTACTTAGACATTCAAAGCATTTGTGATGGGTGAAGACAAAATAGATGACCAACCAAAACCTTTTTTACAATTATAGGTGAAGTTTTTGCTTACTATTGTGTGAATTTTCACATTTCTTTTATCTTGGGTTTTTTCATTAAATGGAAACTGCAATTTTACGTTACTGGAAGTTTATCCTAATGCGGAGAATGAAGACACATTTGGCCCAGATAACATGGATGGTTTTCCATCTGACTTAGAAAATGCAATTTTTCATTCCTTACTTGACTTGAGGTTGTCTAGACTCTATATTGGCTTATGAAAATTAATTTTATTGTAAAACATTCATCCTAAATGAATCTGGTTGGAGACAATATGCTATGTGCGGGAAGGTAATAATATTTTCAAATCGTCACCTTTTCTACTTTAGTTTCTTCCCATTTCTTTTATACAAATGTGTATAGAAATTTTGTAATACAATATTCCATCTTCTTAACATTCAAGACACTAATATTACCTTAAAAATAACACAACCCGTGCATTGAATGGAGAAAAAACTATTATTTATGAAATAAGCCAATAACCTTGCATCAATGGCTACCAGTCATCCACGTGTCATCGTCTCAGCATTTAACATCATTTAACCAAAGTTGCAAATCAAAACACGAGTATGCACAATGATGAAGCATGCCCAGCTTCCAATTTTATTCAATCATTTGGCCAAGTTGAACCCCAAGTGTGAAGGCCCAAAAGGGGTTAACCATATCAGCCCAACAATATTTACCTCACTCAACAGCTTTCGGCTATACCTGAACGGATTTAGATGATAAGCCCCTATTTGGTTTGGATTACAATCCAATGAAAATCTCAAATCAAAGTCAACAATTAATTTTAACCATACATTTCATGAAACCCACAACTTTGCAATTATACATTTCATCAACTTTTATTAAAATTTACTAAACATCTGATTTTAATATTACCAAATAGGGCTAAATGTCCCTGCTTCATTTGCTCCAAACAATTTCTAAATTTATGCAAAGTTAGTATTTTAGGGGCTGTTTTCTTTGTGTTTCAATTTTGTATTTTGAGTGTCCATTTTGAGATTGTTAAAAATGTGCTCTTTTTGGTATTTTGAAAACACCAAAAACGCGTTTTGAAAATTTTGACTTGATTATAACTGAAAACACCCAAAATGAAAAATTTTTTGTTTTGGGTTTTCTTGTAAATTTTAAACTCGTTTTCAAAAACGCGTTTTCGAAAAGGGGAAAGAGAACACGTTTTCACTGTTTTGAAAAATCGAAAACAGAAAACGGATTGAAAATAGTAAAAAAAAAAAAACAGGCCCTTAGTTTCCATATTTGCAGGATTACATTTAGTAGATATTTTCACTATTTTCATAATTTATTTTTGTAAGACGTCTCTTAGAAAATAAAATTTAACATCAATATGTTTTGTCCGATCATGAAATATAAAATTTCTATTTAAATTTACATATAGCATAGCATTATTTCTAGTAAAACCAATTTCACTTAACAAACCTTTTAACCAAATCCTTCCTTTATAGTATCTGTAGTGGCAATATATTCAGCTTATGTAGATGACGGAGCTACAATTTCTTGCAACTGAGATTTCCAACTATACACGTATCATTTTTAGTTAACCTATAAGTAGAAGTAGATTTTTTATTATCACTATTGTCAGCAAAATTTGAATCAACAAAACTTTTTAGATTAATTCCCTCAACAGATTAATTAAACAATAAACCTAGGTTAGATGTTCACTTTAAATATCTAGCCATTTCATATCCTACCAGTAAAACTCTCCAAGATTGCTCATGAATCTATTAAGAATACTTATTGCATAAGTCAAGTCAAGTCTGATCTGATCTGGTACATATCATAACATACATAACTGAACCAACATCATTAGCATAACGAATTTTGTTCATCATAATCTATTCTTCTTCAATTTTAGGACAGTGTTCAACATAGAATTTAAAATGACCGATGATGCAACCAAAAACTTGTACATGAATGAACTCAAACAAGATGATTGAGCTCCGCACGATCTGATCTTCAATACCTGAGACATAGGCGTCAAGGTGTGTACTCGTCGCTCCTCCGATACTTAAGTTAGAGAGAGGAATTGTGTGAAAAGCTGGATACTAGAATATTATGTAAAACGTACCTGAATAGTGAGGTTAGGTCATGTATTTATAGATATTGGAGAATGAGTCCTAAAAGGATTCAACTTCATGTAGTCCTTATCCTTGTTATACAGAGTGTTTGTATTATATTAGAAGTGCACAGTTTGAGTTAGAATCAAATTTGTACTAGGTTGGGAGTTGTAGTCAGAATATGATTAGCATTCCTAGAAAATATGAGACAAGGTCAAGGAGACCGAACAAAAGTGCTACTAGCCCGACCTTTATGATAATCCCGACCTTGACCTTAGGCCCGAGTTTGGACCTAGTGTAATTGAGGCGGGCAGAGTTCGGGCAATGAGCTTGAGCTCGGGTATACGACATTATTACGCATCACAGGCCCCCGTGGATCTAGGTCGCAGCTAAAAGTTACGTGCTCAAGCTATGAGGTATGATGTAATGAGGTGCAAGAGCCCGAGAGCGAACTTATTGGGCCATTCGTAGGTAACAGTTGGACGTTTTCCATGTGTTGGACACGTGTAGGGGCAGAGATCATGCTATCATGACCCTTGATTGACAAAGTTTTTTGACCAATAAGCTCGAGCTCTTTGTTCAATGTGTAGCTCGAGCGTTTTACTTGACCATTTTTTTGTACAACAAGCTTGAGCTCTTGTTCGATTTATAGATCGAGCGCTTTAATGACCAGTTTTTTTGGCCAAGAGGTCAGAGCTCTTGTTAGCTCGAGCATTTTTCTTGACCTATTTTTTGGCCAACAAGCTCGGGCTCTTTGTTCCAAGTGTAACTCAAGTGTTTTTCTTCGCCAATTTTTGGCTAACAAGCTCGAGCATTTTTCTTGACCAATTTTTTTGCTAACAAGCTCGAGCTCTTTGTTCCATGTGTAGCTCGAGCATTTTTCTTGACCAGTTTTTTGGCCAACAAGCTGAGCTCTTTGTTCCATGTGTAGCTTGAACTTTTTTTACCAGTTTTTAGCCAACAAGCTTGAGCTCTTGTTCAGTTTGTTGCTCGAGCATTTTAGTTGACCTGTTTTTTGGCCAACAAGCTCGAGCTCTTTATTCAATGTGTAGCTCGAATGTTTTTCTTGACCAGTTTTTGGCCAACAAGCTTGAGCTCTTGTTTGATTTGTAGCTCGGGCGTTTTACTTGACCAGTTTTTTGGCCAAAACGCTCGAGGTCTTGTTTGATTTGTAGCTCGAGCATTTTTCTTGACCAATTTTTTGGCCAACAAGCTCGAACTCTTGTTCGATTTATTGTTCGAGCATTTTACTTGACCAATTTTCGGTCAACAAGCTCGAGCTCTTGTTCGATATGTAGCTCGAGCGTTTTACTTGACCAATTTTTTAGCCAACAAGCTTGAGCTCTTCATTCAATGTGTAGCTCGAGCATTTTACTTGACTAGTTTTTTTTGGCTTAATGTATAGCTCGAGCATTTTTTGACCAATTTTTTGGCCAACAAGCTCGAGCTCTTTATTAAATATGTAGCTCGATCATTTTACTTGACTATTTTTTTTGGCTTATTGTATAGCTCGAGCATTTTTTTTACCAATTTTTTGGTCAACAAGCTCGAGCTCTTTGTTCCATGTGTAGCTCGAGTGTTTTTTTACCAATTTTTGGCCAAAAAGCTCTAGCTCTTTGTTCCATGTGTAGCTCGATCATTTTACTTGACCAAGTTTTTGGCCAATAAGCTCGAGCTCTTTGTTCCTTGTGTAGCTCGAGCATTTTTCTTGACCAGTTTTTTGGCCAACAAGCTCGAGCTCTTTGTTCCAAGTGTAGCTCAAGCATTTTTCTTGAGTGTTTTTGGCCAACAAGCTCGAGCTCTTGTTCCATGTGTAGCTCGAGCGTTTTTCTTGATCAGTTTTTAGCCAACAAGCTCAAGGTCTGGTTCGAATTGTTGCTCGAGCGTTTTACTTGACCAGTTTTTTAGCCAACAAGCTCGAGGTCTTTCTTCAATATGTAACTCGAGCATTTTTTTTATCAATTTTTTGGCCAACAAGATCGAGCTCTTGTTCGATTTATAGCTCTAGCATTTTTCTTGACCAGTTTTTTTGCCAACAAGCTCGAGATATTGTTCGATTTGTTGCTAGAGCATTTTACTTGACCAATTTTTTGGTCAACAAGCTCTAGCATTTTTCTTGACCAACTTTTTGGCCAACAAGCTCAAGCTCTTGTTCGATTTGTTGCTCGAGCATTTTTCTTGACCAATTTTTTGGCCAACAAGCTCGAGCTCTTTGTTTAATGTGTAGCTCAGGCTTTTTTTAATTGAATCTCGAAGCTTGTTTGCGGATGGTGAGCACCAGCTCAACCTCGACATAATTAGTTTTTTAGAATTATTTAGGTCGGGCCATGAGGACCTCGAGTAGTAGAGTGCGTGCACACATCCTCATGCTAGGTAGGTTTATTAGCTGCATGCACAGAGCACGGCCTTATACTAACTAAATGTATTAGCTGTATGCGCGTAGCACGACCTTACGCTAAGTATAAGTATTAGCTGCATGCGCGGAGCACGACCTTACGCTAATTAAATATAAGCGCTAAATAGAGTTGTTCGAGGTGAGTTTTTAATGTCTTATAAAATAACGTAAAGGTACATGGACGCGTAGGCCTTGAAAGGAAAACAACTAAGGAGCATGCAACCCCGAGCTAAAAACTACCAAAAGAATTTAAACCTAACATAATGCAAACTGAAAAAAGAAAAGAAAAAAAAACTAAGTAACCTAGATACCTGGGGGCGTAGCCGACTATTTTTCGACCGTGGTTGTAGCATCTAGATCTCAACCAATGGTAACTTTTCCACTAGGCTCGAGCTCGACCTCCGGCATCTCCTCCACTGGTGCAAGTCTCCCACGATGCTAAAGGTCAAGCTCGAGCTCCGTAAGTTGCATGATGTTAGCTTTGATTTCTAAAACGCTGGTAACATAGCATTGTTTGGCCACTGGTTAACTTCCTCGAATTGTCCCAACCCCATTACTTGTAGGAAATTTCATTGCTAGATGAAAAGTTGAAACAATTACCTTAACTTTATTAAGCAGTGGCTTTCCAAGTATGACGTTGTAAGCCATAGGAGCACGAACTACCTGAAAGGTTGTGATCCATGTAACCTGTATTCCTTCTGATCCTAAGGTGGGAGGTAAGCTGACAATGCCTTTTGGAATGATGATACCACTTCCGAACCCTTAGAGGGTGGGCTTTGACTGGCTTGAGCTGCTCGGCTGAAATACCCATATGAATGAAAGCCTCATGTGACAGTACATTGGCTGTGTTTCCATTATTCACCAGTATTCTCCTCTCCTCAAAATTAGCAATGATTACTGATATAACTAAGGCGTCATCATGAGGAAAAGACACACATTCTAAGTCATTTGATCCAAAAGTGATGTCCTCTACATTACCAAGATCTGTGCTTGAGATTGAGGGATACTGTCTAGCGTATTTTTTACGCTCGTTGCTGGAGTCCACTCTCAAGGCCGTCCATCCGACGATGATATTAATAGTGCATGCTGTTGGTTGTTTATTTCCCTGATCTTTCGGAGCTTTGTCCTTGCCCTGGTGGTTCCTCTTACGCTTATCATGGCTGACATAAGTACCTAGAAATCCCCTTTTGATGAGGGCTCCAATTTCTCGCTTCAGGGCGAAGCAACCTTCGGTCATGTGCCCATGATCTTGATGAAAATCACAGTACTTGCTCCTATTACAGGCGTCCTGTAGAGTTCGCATCCTTGGATGCCATTTCATCTCTTTAAGATCTTTAATTTCCATTAAAATGTTGGACCTTGTAGTGTTCAATTAGGTGAAAGATGTCGGGGGTGTCTTGCCTTGGCTTACCCCGAAAATGATCCGGACGTATATTAGACTTATGCGGCCTTTTCAGTTTGGGCTTACTTGATCGCGTGGTATCTCTTCTTTAAAACATGGTCTTCTCCATGTTAATGTACTTCTCAGCCCGAGTAAGTAGGTCGGTCACCAATTTATGAGGGGTCTTTGATAGGGACATCTTTAAATGCTTCACATTTTACGGCATATGTTAGGGCAGAGACAGCGACTGTGATGTGTAGGTCGGGAATCTGGAGTCTTTCTTTGGTAAACCTTGTCATAAAATTGAGAAGTGTTTCACTGGGTTCTCGACGCATCTACATAAGTTATGCAACTATCTTTTTGATGCGCTACTACTTGCAAAGAATGCGAAGAATTTGTCTGTCAAGTCTGAAAAGGAAGATATGGAGTTAGGTTCCAATGTGGAGAACCAATCTCTGACTGCATTGGTAAGTATCTGAGAAAATGCCTTGCACATTACCATATCGGGTGCAACCTAGAAATTCATGATATCGGTGTATATGTTGAGATGATTGATGGTGTCGGTTATCCCATCATACTCTTTCACCCGAGGATATTTAAACCGGTCCGGTAGAGAGTATGATAAGACTTCTGGGGTGAAAGGTGTGTTAGGAGTAAACCATGTTGCTGCCTGAGACTTCTTAAGCATTCCGACCATGATTCCATCCTGAATAATCCTGGCAAGATCAGTAGAGTCCATTGTAATTGATCTTGAACCTATGGGCACATGAGGTACGTCTGAGGTTCTAGCATCACCGTGGCTGGGGCCAGGAGCACGGGCATTTGCCATAAGACCACTCTACGGCGATGGTGCTAGGGGTGTACTTCTCTGATTTTGCAGCTGAGTTAGCATGACCACTTGTTGGCGGAGTTCCTCAAACGCTCCAGGAGCAACTACTGCTGGTGGATGTGGTGGTTCTCCTGATGATACCTCCTAGGGAACCGAAGGATCTCCGGTAGGGAGTTGGTTAGGAGCGGATGAACTTGCTGAAAGATGTCCTGAACGTGTGTTAACCATGGTTTTTGGTAACGATTCCCACAGATGGCCCCAAATGATGCTACCAAAAACTTGTACCTGATTGAGCTCCAACTTGATGATTGAACTCCACACGATCCGATCTTCAATACCTGAAACAAAGGCGTCAAGGTGTGTCCTCGTCGCCCCTCCGATGCTTAAGTCAGAGAGAGGAATTGTGCGAAAAGCTGTATGCTGAAATATTATGTAAATGGTACCTGAATAATGAGGTTGGGTCATGTATTTACAGATGTTGGAGATGGAGACCTAAAATGATTCAACTTCCTGTAGTCCTTATCCTTATTATTCAAAGCATTTGTATTATGTTAGAAGTGCACAGTTTGAGTTAGAATCAATTTTGTAATAGGTTGAGAGTTGTAGTCAGAATATGATTAGCATCCCTAAGAAACATGAGATAAGGTCAAGAAGACCGGACAAAAGTGCTACAAGCCCGATCTCTATGATAACCCCGACCTTGACCATAGGCTTGAGCTTGGACCTAGTGTAATTTAGGAGGGCTGAGTTCGAATAATGAGCCCGAGCTTGGGTGTACGACATTACTACGCATCAACCGATTAGAGGCAAACTTTCCGTTAAGCATCAGACATAGAACATCTATTCAATACTTTAGAAATGTATTATTGTTCATTTATAAATAATTTATTTCCAATTTTATTTTTTAAATCTCCATTTCTAAAATCCTTTTTCCAGGTTCTAATTCTTTCATTTCAAATTCTAGTTTTAACTTTCGTTATTTTTATTTATTTCATAAACAACATTCTACCAATTAATATATCATTCACATATAACACAAGATAATAAGAATTTGAGCATTCATTACACTTAAAATTAAAAACATGGATCATATTCAATTATGTTAATATCAAGCTCCTTTATAAAGGTATCAAATGTATCATTGCTTAGGTGCTTGTTTCAACTCATACATGATTTATACAGAAAACACACAGTTTTCTTTTCCTTTTTGTTTAAACCTTTAGGTTGACACATATAAATCTTTGTATCCAAGTTTTCATTTCATAAAATAGTTTTTACATATAATTGTTCCAATTAAAATTCAAATTGTGAAACAAGAGATAGAAAAATTATAGAAGTATATTTGACTATAGGAGAAAATATTTCATTGTAGTTAATCATTTCTCTTCGGGTAAAACCCTTGGCAACTAACCTGACCTTATATCTAACATTGCTATCTTTAGACTCTCCATCTTTCATTTTATAAAACCATTTATAATCTATAAACTTTTGTCCCTTTGGTTTATTACTAAAGTCAATATTTTATTTTTAACTAAGGAAACATTTCATCTTTCATTGCTGCAAGCTAAAGACTTACATCATTTCCTCCTATAGCTTCTTCATAAGAATCAGGCTTATTATCCAAAAAAATTTGTACACTGAAGGAAAAAGAAAAGTCGGCTTCATCATATTTGGTAGGTGGCCTAATTTCTCTTTACACTCTATCCTTTGCTAGTAGATAATTTTATAGAGGGTTATCCGGTTGTAACTCTTCCATATTTTCAATTTCAAGTTTAGTAACAACTTCTTGAGGTTGCTCTACATCAATTTGATCTTCATTTTTAAGATTTAAATATGTGAAAATAGGAATAGTATACATTATATTCCTAACTTGATTATCATCAAAAGTAGTTATATAATTCTTAATATAGGGCTTGTCATTTTTATTAAAGAATACATTTCTATTAATGATGACCTCGTGCCCACCTTGATCTCTAAACCAAATCCTTTCATCCCTCTCCATCACCCAGAAATATGTTTTTAATGGCCCTTGGTTCTAATTTTTCTTCATTTTGATGTGCATAATTAGTACATTCAAATACACTTAGAGCTTGTTTGAGGTCTTCTTTTTTTTTAAATGCATTTTGTAATAGTGTTATGATGAAGAATGTGTGATTTGTAATATTATTTTATTGAAAAATATGTGGTTGAAACGTGGTCAAATTACTGTTCAATAATATATTTTGATGGAAAAATTGGGGCTTAAACAAGGACCTAATTTGGAATAGTCAATAGGATGATCATTTCAAACATGATTAAGGGTATCAAATTGCTGTGATTTTGTAGGACATTTATTTATAAGGTAGGCTGTAGTTTTTACAGCTACTCCCCAAAATAACTTTGGGAGTTTTGAGCCGGTCCATATGCATCTAACCTTCTCCGAAAGAGTCATAGTCATTCTTCTTGTCAATCC
Source organism: Fraxinus cuspidata (assembly GCA_903798385.1). NCBI lineage: Eukaryota > Viridiplantae > Streptophyta > Magnoliopsida > Lamiales > Oleaceae > Fraxinus > Fraxinus cuspidata. The sequence continues at coordinate 13,471 of CAIGRP010018949.1, forward strand.
ATTTTGTTGGGGTGTATATATGACAATTCTATGTCTAAGGATATCATTTTTTATAGAAATTGTCAAACTCTTCTTTGCAAAATTCAAGATCATTATATATACTAAGAATCTTTATATTCTTATCAACTTGATTTTAATAAGAGTTTTACAATCTTAAAATGTTAGCATGTATTAGATTTAATTTTTAGTAAAATAAATCAGTTTTATCTTTAAAAAAATCATCAATTATGAAAAGGAATTATTTATACTAGAACATGTACACATTGAAGCTTGTCCTCAAAGATCAGAATGAAAGTAGTCAAGTATAGTTACATATTTATGTATGCTTGCAGCAAAAGGTAAATCCTTTTGCTAACCATAAATGCATTGTTCATAAAATAACAATTTTTCAGTCTTTTCAAAACTCACCTTGTTTTTCGATAAATGCAATTTTTTATCACTTATGTGACCAAGTCTTGTGCCATAATGTAAATTTATCATTTTGAGAGACTGTAGCAGCTAGTGGATCACCTAGCAAGAGTGAAGCTTTTAAGACACAAATCCTATTAGTCTTGGGCATATTAATGATTTCAGCAAAATTATTTTGAATATTAATAATTCCGTTGATGAGAGTATTGTAAACTTCATCATCAAGAATACCCAAAGAAATTAAATTTCTTTTCAAATCTGGAATGTATCCAATCTTTTCAAGGGCCAGAACATTTCCATCTTTCAGTTTTAAAACTATTTTCCAATACTTTTAATTTTGCAAGAAAAATCATTTTCTATTTTTACTGACCACCATTTATTTCAAAAAATTCAATAAAAAATTCTTTGCAAGGTGTTATATGAAAAGTACACCTTAAATTAAGAATCTACTCATTTTTTACTATTCATATAGACGTCCATTTGAAGATGCAGGTTTTTTTATAAACTATAGCAACTCCACCTTCAATCTTTTGAATATTTATCAACTCCTCAATTCTTTTATTAAAATCTTTTATGAAATGTCCCTTTTTTAAACACTAGTTCATGACACGTGCGTTGCATGAGTTTTGTAACTATTTTGTTGTTATTAGTGTAAATTTTTAGATTTGTAAAAGTATTCTTGTGTGAATTGTATATATTCATTCTTTTTACATAAATGTTGAAAAAGTGATTTAAAAAAATAAAATTACGTAACATGTTTTTTAGGAAAATTAAAAAACGCAAATGTAAATATTGGCATATTAATCTCTCTTGTCGTGGTTCTTACAAAAAAAACACAGCAAGAAAATAGCTTTGTATGTACCTAAATTCATGTTATGTAATTGAATTTTGGAGGGATGAAACGGAAATGAAAGAAATAAGGCTACACACAAATTGTAGCAGCTTAAAATATGTGAAGAAAAAGCAACAAGTGAAATATCAAGTGAATTATCTTTGTAAGCTAATTATATTTGGAAGAAAACGCTCCATTTTATTCTGATACAGAATAATACAGGCTTTATAATTTAACCTAGCCGAAACCAACAAAAGAAACCAAAGAAAGAATTGAAAGTGGAGTTGTAACTTAAAATACTGCATTATGGTCTAGCTAACAAGCATAAAAGAGAAAAAGATTGATTACAACTTAAAAACTGTCTCCAAATAACAATTCCTAAAAAAAGCATTCACTCAAGTATTAACCGATTATATTACAGCACATCGACAATGCAAGAATGAATTTAAAGAGGTAACTACATTAATTATATAACAAAAAAAAACCTTGTAATGTTATTTAATTAAAGAACCTTGTAATGTTATTTAATTAAAGAAGAAGGCATTATAGCTTAACTGGGAAAGCTTGTAACAGCAACAAGGTTACATCAATCATTGGGTTATCTTATGTTAACTTGTAATAAAAGTAGAAAATTTGGTATTTTATAAAACTGTAAAAGTGAACACAAGACATTTAGTGAGTTTTTGTAATAAAGGGAAAGAAAAAGCATCTTGTAGAAGCCAGATTTGAACATGGAGTCAATCAAGTGGTCAAGCTTGAAAGTAATCCCTAAGAACCCGATAATTTGGCTAACCCGGATCCTTCTTTGAGCATGCTACCTTGTTAAGCATTTTTCTTCAGACCCCATAATGTCGACGAGACTTAAGTTGTGTATCATCCAACAGATGGATAGCGTCTCCGTCCGTGTCTTCGTGTCTATGTGTATGCGCATGCAGAAGGTCTCCGTGTGTGCGAAGACATGATCGTGTCTTCGGGTCTCCTTACGGAAACGGCGTCTCCGATCGTGGTATGCACAGAGACATGGTTGGAACTTGTATTTGGCAAATTTTTTCTCTTCAACAACTTTAATTTGAATGGGTATATTTGCACTTGAAAAATAACTCTGAGAAATTCATAAAATCCAGTTTAACTGATAGACATGGAGAAGAAGAAACAAATTTTGGGAAGAAAATAGAAACTGATTCCATTAATGTTGATAAGAAAAAGATACATATACAAAAGATAAGTTATAAGTTAGATAATGATGTAGTTATCATGTTCGATATACATCATTTTTCAACATTAACATATTTTCACCGATTTCTTCTACATATATACAACAAAAGTACAGGGCATGTCTTATAATCTTATAACAAACAAAATAAACAACATGACAAATGGTGTCTCTCAAAAGTCTTCCAAAAAGACATTTCAATCATCATTTACTCCATTTTTTTCTTTTTCAGGATATGTGCCTAGGGGTTTTGAAATCATGTTTTCATCACAATCAACCTTTGAAGTGGATGAATGATACGAATACTTAAATAGAGCTCTCTTTGCTGGAGGTGACCAATCTTCTTGGTAGTCTGTGTCAATGATGTTCTTAGTCGATGTACCTGCCATAACATCAGTATCAGCATTTGTTTGGATTTGTTCTCCTAGATTTGTATGGTCTAAATTTGTTACAAAGATGATGTCAAATTTGTAACTTGATAAATTAGGTTCGTTTAAGTTACTTTTAAGTAGAATACTCTTTCAGTGTTTTACATTTTTTGAATGACCTTTTGGAAGATTGACTGTGAACCTTGTACATTGATCATGTATTGTCATTCAAATAAAATATGAACATGATGGAAAAATGATTAAGTTAGGTTGAAATTCTTACAGAATTGGTTTGTTCTATTAGAGATTGTGAATTTGTAAACAGCAGTTTCTCTGCGGGTTCACCAATTGCACTTGTATTAAGTGAACCTGTCACATTTGAGAAACTGCACATACGCTCTAGCCCTAAGGTGAATAATATTTGAGAATTAGTAAATGAATACACGGGGAAAAAATAAAGACATAAGGGAAAATAGGAAGATTGATTAGTGATTAGTACTGATGAATAACTTTAGAATTCGGATTTTTGCAAAAAATACAAAGATATGTTTCTCCAAAATCAACATTTGATCTTCGATAGCAATTGTTCCAAGCCATGTATCAAGATACATTATTGATCGTGTCTGTACTTGCTATGCCATGCACCCAATAAAACTTTCGCTGTTGACACAAATTATTTAAAGGAAAAATGAAGGGTATGACTGGGTTTATCTTCTGTATACTGGGAAAAGAAAGAGAATAGAAGATGCTTATAGTTACCTCTAAGAGGGGCCCTTGAAGATTCTGAATTGGAGTAAATTTACTACTTATATGTGGAGAAAGAGTCATCGGGCTTTTGTCCATGTATGTTTTTTTCAACACCAAATCGTCTATTTTCATGGAATTGTCTTTTACTATTAAAGAATAAGTTGCTACATTAGTAAGTGTAGTAATTATACGTAGATAGAAAAACACAATAAAATATAGCAATTTTTACATACTATTCCGCCATTTGTTTGACTTCATTGAAAGGTGTATTGATAAAGAAAGTGCTATGAACTTTTGTAAACAATTTCAAGCCTAATAATATATCATTATGGAAAACAAAGTAGTCACATAATGTGAAGAACATACTATACCAAATAGAATATATCAAATACAAAGTACAACATACCAAAAAAGGATGTGACTTTGAGATGTGTTGCAAACATGACTGGTTTTTTCTCAATGTTGTCTGCTAGTAGCACACATTCTCTATCAACAAATAAATCCCAAAGTGTTAGCATCATTGTTTTGAAATTCTTGTCAAGAAGTATGACATCATGTACCCATGTTTGGTTGTCATCTTTTGATTCTTAGGAGTGATATCAATTGCAACTGCAAGTATATCTGAAAAAAATGTAAAATGATATTCTTTATATTTCTAAGCTTTCCATATTTGTACTTTTCTTCGATGAGTGTATAATTTTATTTGAAGTATGAACGTGCAGGTTCTTACTCAAATCAGCATATGTATCCATGTACTGTTCAACCTTGTGTAAAAGTATTAGATGATAGTTTGGAAAAAAAATTTATAGGTTATCTTTATTTACTTCTTCAACACGAGTTTCTCCTAATATTGTCCATTGGAGAGATCCTGTTGAATATTTGTAGTTAGCTATATTGTTCTTCACATAAGCTTTTAAAATTGTATAAGTTTTTTCGAGAAAAAGTTGATCCTCAAAAGCAGTGATGTTGGAATCATTTAAGCTAGCTTTAATAGTATTATCCTGGAAAACGAATTTGTATATTAATACAATGAGAAGCCTCGAGAGTTTGAAAATGAAGACAATAGATAATAACTAAATCTAAAATGAATAAGAGTTACCTAAGTATCCATTAACATCAAATGTTGGTACCTTCCATTATCTTGCGTTGAAGGTTTTGGTGATTGTTTTCTACCACAATAACCTAAGCTCTCCACATTTGATTGTTTGAAACAATTCTGGTATTAGTTGGTATTCTTCTTCCATTATAGGGTGTAGTATATTGTGTATTGGGTATGGAGGTTGGGTTTTTTGGAAAGCTGAAAAATCAGTATTTGCATGTGTTGAAACATTGGATGAAGCCTTTTTATAAACAAGTGTAGTATTTTGTACAGTAAGTTGTCAATCAAAGTATAGGTAAAATCAGTGGTATGGGCAAGCAAATCAGTTGATCGTTGAAACTTCATCAAGGTATGGGCAAGTAAATTAGTGAAATTTCATCAAGTACAATCCATGTATACGTAAATAAATATGATTACATTTTACTATTATATTTGATTATTATACGTAAAGGTACCTGGTGTAAGCACACCAGTTCACATAAATATATGACTAAATTGTAAAGTTATTATATGAGATTGTTGAATTACATAAGATTTGTCAGTTATAAATATGTATATATTATTGGAAAAGAAAAGAATATCAAATTTTTTTACAGGGAGATGGAAAAATGTATCTTGGCAAAGTCTCAACGTGCACAGAGACACCGTGTCTTCACACACGACGTCTCGCCTCAACTTTTTTGGCTAGAAATCTTAAAATACAATACTTTCAGAAATATGCTTGTATGCTCAGGAAAGAATTCCACTATGACACAACTAATTATATAATGAGTCTCAATTTCTCTTTTATCATGACATATGAGCAAAACTAAATTTGAAAGTGCCCTGGTGAATAACAACAGTTGCATCATGGTCACTCTTACCAATATAAGTATGCGATTTAACAATATGTCTATCATTAGAATCCGTAGAGATGCTTGTTTTCAAAATTGTGAGTAGGAATGGAATAAGACAGAATAGACAACAAAAAAATTTAGTAGTTCAATAAAGAAACCTTGCCAATGAAAATTGATTATGCTGTAATTTTGAACTCAAGAGTGGTAATACAAATGATGAATGAGGTAAGACAACTTTGTGAACAAAGAACCAATACTAATTTGTCTCATCAATAAAATAGCAAAAGTTAGACACTATACTTAGCCATGACTGGGAAATCTTTTTTAATAGATTCATAATTCAAAATGCTAAAATTTGGATATACATAAGAAAAAAAAATATAAAAAAATCTAGAACAAGGAAGAGATGATCATTGCTCACCAAGTTTGAGCAAATAAAAAGATGAAAATAGAACAAGCGCCATTACTTAAAGTTAAATAATCTATGAATTACAATCATAATGAATGTGGCATATAACATTCTTCTAAGAATTTATTATGCTCTATGTAACAACTTAATGATGATTCTAAAAAAAAACATATAGTAGAATTCTAACCTTAAGAATTATATTTTTATTTCTTGAATCAAAATGGTATAAGCATTGCTTAAATGGTTAATTGCTATGTATTATATCCAAGATTTCATGGTAAACGATATTTTGTGTGCAACGGGTATGTAATTAATGTTGCACACAAGGTTTAATCAAAACTTTTATATTTCCTCTTGTTCTAGCCCTGGATATTGCTACATATAACTGATCATATGAGAATACAGGTTCAAGAAGATATAAACCAACAAAATCTAGAGTTTGACCTTGAGCTTTTTTAATAGTCATAGCAAAATAAGGACGCACTGGAAACTGAGTTCTTTTAAATGGCACGAACTATTTATTGATTTTAAGTAAAATGAATGGAATCCTAGGTAAGAACACTTGTTTTCCACGAAATTCTCCTGTTTCAATTTCAGCTAAAAGTACATTTTATTTAAAGTCACGACAAATAAGTCTAGTCTCGTTGTATAAACCTTCAGAAGGATTAATATTTCTAAGCAACATAATTGGATAGTTTTTTTCAGCATGAGTTCATGTGGAGGGATACCATTCGGAGTTAGACTATTTAAAAAATATTCATGAATGAATCCTTCACTTTTATCAATGACTTCATCAAAACTAAAATATGTAAATTTCTCTCATGGAATGTCTTTAAGTAACATAATATTTATTAAATCTACGTATTCATTTTGGGGGGTTAAAATAATTCTATTCATCATAATATTTAAGTTGTCACCATATGTTTTGAAATTGGGAAACAAAATGTTAATTAATTCTCGTAATGATTTTAATTCGTCTTCGAAATTGACAATGATATCCTCAGGAAGCTTAATCATGTGGCATGAATGTTCTTCCTCAATTCCGTTTCCAATGTTTAGTAAATATTCGCAAAAGAAATGATCTAATTTAGCTCTCATATTTTGAATTAATGGTAGCTGTGTAAAAGAATGTCATAAATGTGAAAAAACTAAACTTGCCTTCATTATATCATCTTTTGTTTCTCTTTGCACAACTGGTACAACTTGGCTAAAATCTCCTCCACACACAATGACTTTTCCATCAAATGGTAATTGACATTCAATAATGTCTCTTAACAATTTATCTAAAGCTTCAAAAACACATTTATGAACCATTGGTGCTTCATCTCATACAATTAACTTAGTAATTGATAAAAGAATACCAAGTGCATACTGTTTACTTACAGAACATCGCATATCTAAACTTAATTCAATCGTGAATGTCCTGTTCTACCAGCTAGTAATAAAGATGCAGCCACACTCGATGAAGCAGATGCTAATGCAATCAGATTCTGAGATCGTACAGTAGTAAGTATTACTGTATAAATATGTTTTCCTGGTACCTCCTGTACCATCAATAAAAAATATTTCATTCTTACCATTTAAAACACAACTGAGAATAATATCATAAGCATTTTGTTTCTCTTTATTTAAATTCTTAATACAATGCATATGTAGCCCAACATTAATATTTTTAGTTTCTTCAACAATCATAGTTTTAAACATATCATCATCATTGATAGTAAAATCAAAATCTACCAAGCAGTAATCCCTTATATTTTTACCAACATTCTCTAATAGAGAACTTATACAATGCAAAGCTTTCATCTTAGCATCATTTTGTGTTAGACATTTATGTAAATAATCTTCTATCATAAAATGTTTAAATTTGTCACACAAAGTTCTTGGACTTGTTGGACTACATAAAGTCAACACATTGGCAAAGAGTCGGCGCAATAGTATGGGCATTTGATAAGTAATCGCTCCAGTTAAACATATCTCATAATAGTTATTTCCACTAAGAAGAACATGGAAAAGTGCTACTTCACGATAAGTAGTCAGAAGAACACCATTAATTGTTCTCAAATCTTCAAAATATTTTGGCCCTTTTATATGATTTAGTAACACTCGCAAAAAATATCTCACCCTCAGACGAATTAGCAGTGACTATTCTACCAATAACATTTTCTTATTTTCGAGGAGTCCAAATTCACATGGATGCATTCCACACAAAATGTAAAGAAATTCTTTGTAGAGTAAAGTCGTTGCCTTTTGATTTGACATATTCATTTTAAAGAATTTAGTTTACATTGTTCGGTGAACAAAGTCTTTATTTATAACTTTTGATAAATCATCTTTGTTACTGTATGTAACTAATTGAGCATTCTTAGCATGTAACTGAAAAGAAATTACTGCGGGTGACATATCAAATAAATCAAAACTAAATATCATCCTAATAGCTTCAGGTTTAGATATCCATCTAGCTAATTAGTAATTTGTAATCTCATCAATAAATTGTTCATTTCTTTCTTTATTTATGGTAAAATGAATCCAATCGTACTCTTTGTATATATACTTGTATAAATATTTAACAGCTTTAACAGAAGAGCATTTCTCTACATTAATATGGCAATCATATTTAGCTGAAATGTAAGGATTATATGGTACAATCCATCTATTGTCTAATAAACAGACTCTTACTTCAACACTTACACCATCATTGCAACACTTATATAGTGCGTATGAATCATTGCCTAACAAAGTATGTTGAATGTATTCTTTTAGGTATTTATTTTTACATACATAATTGTTCTCAATGCAAACATTATTAGGATTTAAATGCCCACAAGGACCATGAATCATATGTTTCACAACAGTAGTATGTAAGTGAGGGTATTTATTTTGATATGGTATTTCACAGGAGACAATTTCGTCAACTTGTGAATGGTTTCTAATCTTAAAACTTTGTTTAAATATCACGAGGAAGTGAGCATGAGGTAATCCTCTTTTTTTGGAATTCAATCACATAAACATATGCAACTATAGGACCTAACAATTCTTTCTTAATCAAATATGTCTTCAGTTCTTCAAGCTTGACACAAAATATGCATACTAACGAATTTGGCATATTCTGTATTATCATTATGTTTTAATTCACGTTTTATTTCAGGCCAATTTAGATTACATGTCATTGTTAAAAAGACATCAGGTTTTCCATATATCTGAACTAAAGACATTGCATCCATATATCTTTTAGTCATATTTCTAGGACCACCAATAAATCCAATAGGCAAAACTATTGATTTACCAATTTTATAACCTCTATTCTCACCATTTTGAACACCTCTATTCTCACCATTTTGAACACTGTCTACAATTTCCTGATAAAGTTAAGCTCTTATAGCTCTTTGATTATTGTGGAAAAATTCTAATCTTGCAGTTTCAATTTTAACATACATATCCAGTACATATTGCTGTAAAAGTCTACCAGTATGTAGAAGAACATAATTGTCAGACCTGATTTAATTTTTGTAACAGTAATACTCTCGACATGATACAGTCATTTGTTTCTTCCGTGCCTTTAAAACTACAAAAATAAAAAAACAACGAAAAATGAGCCAAGATAAAATATTTTTACTAAAGAATAATTAAATATAATTAAGTACAATTAATAAAATTTACCACGATCTTCTATTTCCAAAAGTTGATCTGCTGAGTTCATGTTAATAACGTCTAATAAATTTTGAGCGACTAGAACTTGTAAAGCATTGAGGTTTACCTTGGCAATACCTTCATGCCATCTAGGTTTTTCGTACGGGAAAAATAATGGATACTGAAGTAGATCATAACAACCATAATAGTATTAAACTTTATATGCATTACCTGAATGTTCATAAATTAATAAATCTCGAGGTCGAATATCTGCAGATGGGTCTTCATCAACCCAAACAACAACCACTTGTTCCAAAGTTGGCATGTTATATATTCTTTGATCGAGACATGGATTACACCTTAGTAAAATACTACATGATGCTATATTAGTAACTTTACTTAATGATCGAAAAAAGTTAAAATATGGATTTTTTTCAAAATTTCTATCAACTTTCTTAAAGTCAATTCACAAAACTTGCCTGAACTGTTGAGTCTATTATGAAGTTCATTTTCAATATCGTAGAAATAAAACTGTATATATGTTGGATTCCCATCAATCGGTAGAAGTGGGTTTATGAAATGGTACACTTGTCCTTGAACTCTGAAAGTATATATACCTTTATTATTTTTACACAACTCTCTATCATATTTAACACCGAACAAAGTGAATATAAAATGATTGTTGTAACTACGAACAACTTTTTTAAAAGCGAGAGCCTCTTCTTATTTAGAAGTAAATAAGTCATATAATTCAAGAGGCATATTATGTAATTGTAATTTCACTCTCCCATCACAACAACAAAAGCCCTTGGTTTCTCTACAGAATTTTTTTGTACCACAATGTATACAAATTGTAGAAGATGGCAAGACATAAGGTTGAGCAGGAATACCTTCTGTATGAATGCTTTCAATGCATTCATCAGTAAAATGAATATTTGATACACATTCATATTGCAAATGATTACTTTCCATAGTATAACCTAATAAGAGGAAAAAGGAGAAAAATAATTTTAAAAAGATTGTAAGAGAAAAAGATAAGATAAATATAAATAACACAATGACAATGGCAAGCAATGGGAGACAGTTTTTAAAAAGTTGAATTGTTAAACAATGCAACTACAACGAAACATATTGTATATAAGCATAATACAAAACTAAAACAAAGGATAATTTAAGTTAAAATCAATTAGAATCTATGTACTTACCAGTGCTTGTAGAAACTTGATCAACTGCAAAAATTAAAGAATAAAATTAAATTAAAAGGATAATAGAGGGAAAAAAAAACGTGTACAGGATGGTAAATTGAGCCCAGTATATTAATAAAGACAAACCTGTTAATCTGAAGCTCTATGCACGTCGATCAGGTTGCATTTCATACCTTAGATTTTTCTTTTGAACATTTTCTACTTGTGTACAAACATGCTTTCTTTTTTATTGAGCACGCCTATTACTAAACCAATCACGAATTTTTTTTCCAGAAATATGAGTATGCGAGATATGAGTATGCGACGATAATCGAGATACTATTTGTACAATTTCTGCATTGCTTGGAGTTTTATTCCCTCCATCAAATATGCATTGAAGAATATCAAGTCGCACAGATGTAGGGATCCAACATTGTCTTCACATTCTAACAAATAATTAACAATACAAACGTTTCTGATTTTAGAATTTGATGGTGAGCTACAAAGTAAATAAATAAACTTATATTCAAAATAAAAAGTATTAATCTCAATTCTAATATGAGATGCTTGTCTTTGGTACTCCAGAAAAGCAAATTAAAAGCAAATTTTGATCGAACCTAGACTATTAATGCCCTTTCCACAAAATACTCAACATCAATTTTCAAAGTTGATTTCATAAGTTTTGTCCTAGCAAAAGTGTACTTTCTAGATACATTAGTTAAAATCTCAAATATATTCCTTTTACATTTCTATAAACATTAAATATTGTGGCAGCCTTTCAGTCCGGGAGAACATAGATTCGATGGTAGGTTGTGATACTTTTTTTGGGATTTTGACATGCAAGCTTAAAGGCGTCATGATTTTTTTGTGCCCGTGTATTTACTATTAATTACGTAAATTAGTAAAGATAGGCAGATCTGAATACAAAATGCAGAATTAAACGTTTTATTATCTCCTTGACGTTTTCTTTCTAATTCCTGCCAATTATTTAATTATTTGTATTTGCAACTCAATCTTCATTTCAATTATTTGTATTTATTAATACTGTAAAATTGTAAAATTTTAGTAAAGCATTTCAACAGCCAAACAAGCATTACAATATATTTGAATTAACTAAATGCACACATATACAATATACATTGAAAGAGAGAAATTACCGATTAGGAAGTGTACAAAATCTTGAAAAATCTTCAATCAGACTCAGAATTAGTACGTGAAATTCAACTTTAGAAGTCGATGTTATGCTTTTTTACGAAAGAGAGGAGAATAGACTAACGAATGTATGTGTGAGTAGATTGAAAAAATGTGTGTGGACGATAGAATGAAAAGGCATGGAAGTGTGAGGTATAAAAATGGAGGGATGATAGAATGAAAAGGCATGGAGGGGTGACGTATAAAAATGGAGGCTTGATAGGCATGGAGGGGTGACGTATTATAGGAAGTTAAATACAGTTAAACGAAGTGCATACATTGTTTCAACTTATTTTTAATATTTAAAAAAACGAAGTGATGCAATCTCCTCGCTGTGCGAGATAGTGTCCGCGCACGCGAAGACTTTTTCGAGTCCAAATTTTTTTTTTTTTTGTTAAAACCTAGTTTAATATTTTTGATGAAAAATGTCAAGACTTTTCCTCATTTTTCTCAATTTTTATGCATACATTCTCCCCCAAGAAAAGTGTCACTTCATGTTGCTTGGGAGGTCCAAATAACTAACTACTACTTGAATAATGGGTAAATAAAACTACAATTTTGAATGGGCAAATTAAACTGCTAATTATTAATATGTATTCCATTGTTTATTAAACACGTTTAAGCACCAAGCAAAACATTTTATACTTAGGAAATTTCAATTTTGTGCATAAATAGAAATTTGCACAAATCAATTTTTATGAGCTTACACCACAACTTCACTTTAGCTGTCAAATGATAGATGCCGCAAACTTAACATATTTTCATGGAAAAACTGTTTCTCATTGAAAGCAAGAGAAAGAAAAGGAAGAATTGTCTTCAATATGCTTGAAAAATAAAGCTATTGTTACAATTTTCGAATTTGCTATAATAAAAGAACTTAAATATTCAAATTACACATCCAGCTATTGTTATTCAAGATAACAGCATTCGCAAGCCAGTTGATACGCTGTCTCTAGTCCATTTGGTAGTTTCTCTGCTGCCAAGAAAAATAATTTATGAGAAATAAGTTTTAGCACATTATTAGAAAAAATAATAACACGCCTGTCTTCATGCTTTTTAGCATTATTCATGCCTCAGTTTAGTTTTTATCCCAACTCAACTCTATATGCATCTTATCAAATGAATTTTCAACTCCGTATAAGTTGACCTAGAAACTATACACATCATTAAAATAAAATGGAAAACCTTAGAGACTTACCATAGTTATCATATGAATAAATCCTTTGAGACTTCAAGCGACTTCCATTCGAATGAAACACGAAAAATATAAATATTAAAGAAGTGAATTATAGGTGTCGCAAGAAACGGGAAGAGTTTCCAAACTCTAATAGTCTAAGTTATATATTCTTAATTATATATATGCTCATATAAGGCTTTCCAAAGGTGACAATTAATTTCATATGTTACCTTTCTAGGAGTTTGTTTTTTCAGCTGTGTTCTTCAGTAGATGAGCGTAATAGATATCTCCAGCCAATATGGTTATTCATTAATAGCAGCATCAACGAGGATGTAGAAATTATTCATTGTAACAAATGTCGACTGCAATCTTTCATCTGTATATAGTCATCATGTCTGGAGAAACTAATTCTATGGGATATCAAAAAATGAAACATTCTATGTATTTTAGCAAAAAAATTGCACAGTTTGGCTTATGGAAGAAAAAGTTTTATGTTAGATTAAATTATTAACAAAAATATAAAATTAACGTAAATAGTTTAAATACTCACCCATGTTTGTACAAGGCAGGTAAGGTATGATGTCTACTTCCATTCATTTGCTCCCATGTTTCCTTATATTTTGGCCGATGGAAAACTCTGAAGAGGCTAACAAAAATTGGACCGCATTTAATATTGTATTTGCATGTGCCATGACTTGTTCAGACATATGAAGACTATGGCTACAATCATATATTTGGAATTTCCATTCGCGAAAATTCACAAGAAAGAGGTACCAATTGTTGCATGGATACGAACATGGAATTAATAGATAATTGCATACTATCCATGGACGACCAGCTATTGGTAAATTGTCATTTATGTATTATTCTAAAAGAATAACATCCAGTGATTGTTTACTCCCACTTCCTTCTTTATGCTTCTCTACATCATCAACTGGCGAGTACATTCGGTTTCAAATCCGAAATCTAGAATTGCATATTTTTTTGAAACAAGGGTGAAATCGTCTTTGATCAGTCGTCTCAACAGTTTGAACTCCATGTCAAGATTCTAATAGAATAAATAAATATAAATTAAATATGTTAAGCATGTAATGAAATGTATCATGATGAATGAACTTTACTAACCACAGTATTCATATCTTGTGTTGTATCCATTATAGCTTTTAACCTGTCTCTTTTAAACAGATTGTCAGTTCCATCGTCCCAATATGCATTGCATAACATAAATTAGTTTTAAATAAATAAAATTATAATTATAATATTCAAGTTAATTAAATTGGTTACCTGGATGGATTTTTTAATACTCAATATCTAATTATTGTGCATCTATCCATATGATAGTCCTCTAAAGGATAATCGGTCTTTAACTGTATCTTTTTTCCTTTACCTTTTTTTTTTCTTTTGTCAACCTTTCAACATCTTCAGTCTTTTGAGATGTTGATGCATCCTTTGAAACTAGACTCCTATGGACAGGAATATCTTATAGGAGGAAAGTTATAACAGCTTTCATGTTTGACTCCCAATTTGATAATGTATTTAGCATGTTGCTATCTTGATCGTTGATATAACATCTCACTGAAGTCAAACTCGTATCCACGTAATTTTGCATGCTAGATTGCATGTCTTGGTAGTGTTATTGTTGCTACTGTTGCTGTTGTTGAAAGAGATCTTGCTGCCACTTCTACTATTGTTCAAACAATTCTTTTTGGTTGTCTAGAGTTGCTTGGTAGTATCTTTCTTGTTGTCACCTTGATTCTTCAACAACATTTATTTTCAAGCAGTTGCACAAACCTGATACATCTGGTATGACACGTTGCTTATATATATCTAGCATTCCCTCCATTTCTTCTCTAGTCCCATAAATGGAGCCAATAGAAGTAGAACTTGGGCCAACTCCAACTGAACTATATGTCATAGGATCAGGCATGTTGTCAGTGCTACCTAGGATTTGTTGTGCTATGTTGTTGATTTTTCCACTCACAATGCCATCTAGTAGATTATGTTGATTTTCACTTGGCAATGAAAGATTTGTATACCACAGTGTTTGCAATTCTTCATCAGCAGGCTCTAAGACTGCAATCGCTTGAATCTGTAATGAAATGATTTGTTGTGACTTTTGTTTGGAGGAAGACAAAAAAAATATAATTAAATGCATGTAATAAAGAAATATAATTAAATAATTAAACTACCTCTTCGCTAGCCAAAAATTGCCTAACTTTTTTCTCCGTTAAAAATTTATTCGGCTTCCAACTATGCATTATTGGACTCTATAATGTTTTGTATCTAAGATGTCTAATTTTTTTTTTCCTATATATGGAAAAGCTTCGTATATGCAATACTGAAACATAATTGAATTTAAATATTAGATACCAGTAAACTAAATTATATAAAACTATATTTCGATCGATTAAAAATAAAAAAAATAGAAGAAAATATCTGGAATGCAAGTAGATATCCATGTAATGAATATTTACATTCATTTTGCTGATTTTGTTGCAGTCTGTCTATTCTTTCCACTTGGAATTCTCACAGAGTTTAATAAGACAAAATATGTTATACGGCACCATAGATACTCAAGGAATTCATTAAGCTGCTCGACTAAGCCTAGAGTTTTGTAATTAATATATCTTCCAGTAGGTTTCAAAACACACTCTACCAACATAACCAATTCGAGTTTAAATTTATCTTTTTGATGTTGACAAAGATGAAATGTTTCAGAAAGCATCCTCATACTAATTATCCTTATACCATTAAAATATTGAATTCTAAGTTGATGATTGTTGAAGTCAAGATTAACGGATACCTCGTGGCATGGTAATCTGGTGATAAGAAAAAACTCTTGAAGACTAAAGCGGGCCAAATGATTATCTAATTTCACCCAAATTTCATTGTTTTTACCACAATCTACAAGTCTCGTTATGAATTCATAAACTAATTTACTATACTACTAAATTGTTGTTCTTCCTCTACTTTATAAATCACTCCATATATAAATCTATGAAAATTACTGCATAATAAAGATGCTTGTTGATCTGCTCTGATCAGCTTTACAAAATTTTTAAGATACTGATAATTTGAAAATTGAGTGATTGTAGCAGGAAACCACTGATTTGAAGATAGTATATATTCCAAAGATATCTGCACAAATTATTTTAAAAATACTATTTAATAGAAAAATAAGTTCGAATTTGAAATAGGTGTGTTTAATAAAGGGTATTTTCCAGGGTGGGACGGTACCGAGGCACGGTTGCGTAGTCTTCGCGTGGAGACATGGTGTCTCCCGCGTGCTCGTTAGATTTCTCCGAAAGAAAACTTACCTTTTCAGATTTAGTGTAATGAAGGCTAGTGAAGATGATGAAGTTTCTCCTTCTTGAGTGAGTGAAATTGAATGAGTGAAATGTCTGTAAGCAAAGTCAAAATGTTGTATTTGTAATAATAATAATATGTGTATACACCCAAAATAATTCTTCATTCATCAATATAAAAAACACAATCTTTTTCTCTTCAATTTTGCTTTTCAATTTCAAATATAATTTTTATGAAGTAGATGAGCATTTAATGGAATAGATGAGTATCTTTAAAACAACCATTTTATTTATAATCTCTGTCTTCGTGCGCGCACGAAGACATTGCCATTTCTTGAAATATCTTGCATCCTGCAACTCGAATCAACAAAAGCAGCTTTATAAATCTTTGCACTTCTCATCACTTCATATTCAATGATTAAACTGAATCCACAAACAAAAGAGCTCCAATAAAATAAATACTAGATGTTCGAAATTACATTTAGAAGTTTCAATTACAAGCATGTTGTGTGTCTTCATAAGAGATCGAAGATCGGAGACAAAATTCAATTGTATAATAAAAAAATGCTATATCCTATAAGTTTTCTTTGATAATGCCTCCTAACGTGGAATGGCTACCACTTTTTTTTTTTTTATTTTTAAGTATACATATTCAATACAGAAAATATTCTTCAATTCTTTTTTTTTTTTTTAGACGGTAAAAAACAAATTATATAGATCAAACATCCAATACAAATATTCTTCAATTCTTAGTTCTACATCTTGCGGCTGGAACCAATTTCCAAGATACAAGGACCACTGACTGATAAAAAAATTGGAAACGGATGTAATTTATAAAATTGGAGGATTGGAGGTGTGAAGATTTGGAAAATAAACAATAATATCTCATTGGGTTACTGTTGCATCTACAGTAACCCAAAACTGACTTTTTTATTGTAGTAGGAAAAGTTTAGACTTATTTTTATTCTTTTATTTGTTTTTGCCCTTTCGATAATCCTTTCCTTTTACAAATAATCTTTATTCAAAAAATTATTATTGTTTCCTTTTACAATTTTTTTCCCTTTTGCCATCAAACTAATTAATTAACTCCACTTGAAGAATCTTTTCCTTCATTTTAAAATTCTAACTCTTTAGTTTTTAGAGAAAAACAATAATATCAACAACAATGAAATCTCTTTCATATTCAAGGGCGTTTTTCAAATTCTTGTACTTATCAGACAAGGAAGTCAATAAGGCCACAAATTACTGATTAGCTGAGATAGTCTCACCGCTGTTGGTGAAATCCTGGGATAATTTATTAAATTTGTCGAAGTTTATCTCAAGATCAGAATTAGAATCAAATGTGAATTCAAAAAATTGTTTCCACAAATAGCATTTATTTTGAAGTGTTTAGTTTTATATAAAGTATCCGGTTTCTTCCATAGTTCTGCTGCAGCCTTAGTTTCACCTACTTCCCTAATGACAATATCAGATGAATGCAGAAATGATGTACTTTACACAATTTTAATTTGATCAATTCTTTTGGCATCATCAACCTCAAGTCCCCA
This sequence comes from Fraxinus cuspidata, assembly GCA_903798385.1. NCBI lineage: Eukaryota > Viridiplantae > Streptophyta > Magnoliopsida > Lamiales > Oleaceae > Fraxinus > Fraxinus cuspidata. Next base: position 31,417 of record CAIGRP010018949.1, read on the forward strand.
AGATTAAGGGCATACACACATATTTGTTGTAAAGGTAAAGTTCTCATTTTATGGCTTCAGAGACTAAAATCTCGTTTGCCATTCCAAATTTCAATGTCTATCTTGGTACTTCCCATTTTTTAAAAAATTGAAAATAAATACCATAGTTTATTTATCAAAGTTTTGAAAAAGTTTTTCTGGTTTTCAACCAATACAGTAATTTGAGTAAGTAAAGATAGTTTAATTATTCACAAATATTTAATGTGATTAAGAAATGATATAACAATTATCACACGGAAAGATCAACATGCAACAATATTCAGAGTATGTGTTATACCGAATACAAGAATTCATGATAGCGTAACTAATCAGATGGTAACATATACAAAATTACCAAGAAATATAGTGATTTTGAAGAAACCAATGTCTTTCCCTCATATTCTAGAGTTCTCGCATGAAACCTAGAAATATTTAATGTGATCTTTAAAATTTTCAAAGATAACAAACATAAAATAGAGAATGCCAATATATGTTTTATGCCTCCATTGCAAAACTGGTTTTAACCCTTAAAAGTACAAATTTGTGAAAATCTATGGTTTAACCTTCAAGAAAAACCAGTAAACTAGAATCTAAGAAGTTTTCTTTAAGATCGAAGGCTTTGGTATCACTTGTTGGTATTCTTGTTGACAAATTAAAATAAAATTTTGATAGAAAGTAAAGAACACCAAGATTTTTAGCTCTAAGATCCGGATGTTCAACCATTCACCATGTTGAGCATCCACAAAATTCTATGGTTAACGCTCTAAATCCACTAGCACATTCAAAGCGTGCAAGAGTAATGGCCAATACTCAAAGTATCAACCAAAAAAGCCATCAGAATACAATTTCTCCTCTTGATCTCTCTTCTCTCACAATTAAACCAAGTAACCAGAGGTTGCTATTCACCAAGAACAGATAAGGAACCTTCACAACACTATTCTACTAGATATTCTACAAGATATTTTTGTTCCCAATTATGTTAGTTGTGGTTGATTTTCAATTTTTTAAATTCAAATTACACAAAATAGGATTCTTACATGTTCAGTGTTATTTGGAAAAAGAAACACTTATTATCTTCATTCTTCATCGTCGTGTGAGATGTCACATGGGTCACACGCTTAAATTACGTAAGTTACAATTTTGTATTTAATATTTATGTCACACATATTAGCAAGCCACACCTTTGCATGTCACATGAATACAAGAGGTCATGTTTCACCCTCTTTTATGAAATCCAAATGTCTTCCTACTTTGATTGATACGTGGAATGTTAGTTGTGACTATTGTGACGGTTGTAACAAAAAAAAAAAATGTGTAGGAAATTATGAATCTTTGAACAACGATTTATTATTTTTATATTCACGTAAACGTTAGAATGGGGAAGACAATAATTTATATATTGTCTTGTAGATTAAAAAATCATTTTTTTGATAGCAAAAGCTTTTTGTCACACCATTGAATTGGTAATTTTTTTTCATTAAAAAAAGAAAAAGAAAGTAAAGATGACATTTTTACATATAAAACCCCCCCTCCCCCCCCACCCCCCCCCCCC
>CAIGRP010018951.1:0-12660 GCA_903798385.1 Fraxinus cuspidata
TTCAACAATTCATTCCAGTGGTTGGTTTCATCAAATGATATTCAAACAATACATAATTCTTGTATTTTCAACATTGCTAACAGCGATCCAAACATATTAATATTTTTTCTAACAAGAGATATTTAGGTTGTTTCATAACATTAAATAAATATAATTTAATTTTCAATTAAGAGAAATTGAATGTTAATTAGCATATACGAACATGAATAATGAATTGCATTTTTGAATGTGAAATTCGAATGAAAATTAATTAAATAAATGCTGTTGTTAATTAATTGAGAATTAATAGTAGAGACATGGACATGGACGTGAATGTAAAATTCTAATTAATATTAATTAAATAAATGTAAATGATAATTAATTGAGAATTTATTATAGTTTGTAAATTAAATATACATATGAAAAATGAAAAGTAAGATATTATTAAAATAATTGAATTGTAATATGATTATAATCATCCAAAAAATAATTTTCACTTGATGTGATATTAAATATATTATAGATCTGTGATTATAAAGCAAGAAAAATTTATGAATCCACATGTAAACATATTTTATTTAGAGAATGTGTAGAGGCCTACATCGACCGGTCTGTATCTAACTTCTATGTAACATTTTGAAAAATACTGCATATTTACATTTTTTTTTTTTTTTTGAAAAACCGTGCATTTTCAATAAAAATAGTGGTGTTTTTGAAATTAATTTTATGTAACCAGTCAGCCTCAATAATCCGAATACAAGGATGAAAAGGTAATTAACGTGATCTCTAATTTGATACCCTAAAATCTCGCTCCAATTTGTTGAGTAATTGTGACCTCAAATATCAATGCAATGTAACAAATTGACTTCAAAAAGGTAACATACATTTTTAAGTAATTGAAACAATACAGTACGATAAGCAAGATTTTAGATTATTTTCTAATGTCTCGTGCGTCACATTCCAACTTACCAGATAAGCCATACAGTCACACGAAGGAAGCAAGAAATATATTCTACAATTCTGTGCTTTAACAATGTGTTTGTCGAGCACAATCAAATCTTAAAAATCTACGTCTTTCCTGTTTAAATACAAGTAGCTTTTCTTCTTTGAAAAACTAGTTACTGTAGGTACTGCTGAGAATCCTGAATACACTCCATCTTTCTTTGCTCTGCAAACATCAGCAACATACCGAAGAAGCTCGTGTTTTTGAACAAAATGTTGGGCTGCATATTCCTCGTATGGCATCCACTGAAAAGAAATAAACAGCTCAAATAAGACTTGAGCAACACGGATTACAACCGAATAGATCTTTCTTTCGAAGTTCTTTTTGAAGTTCGGGTATATGCAGAACATGCATAAGTTGGCTTTACTTAAATGAGAATTGTTCAAAGAGAATTCTAAAGAGTACTTAAATGCAATAGCTACTGATTCAGAAAAACTATCCAAACAAGAATTTCCCACATGAAAGCCACAAAGTTGTGCCATATGTTCACTATGTTTAAGCCGAAATGTGCTATTAAGAGTTCCTTTATGTTACCATTGAGAGCATGCTAGACACATGAACAGTTAAAGGTTAGGGACCCAAATACCAAGAAAAATTGAATGAGGAACTTAAGTGCTAGTTTGAGTTTAGAATAGGGGCTCTAGGTGCTAAGCTTCCTCGAATTTATATTCGTTGCTTGTGTGGTAATAAAAACTTGAAGAACATGTTGCATATGCCAAACTTGGGAAATCAGCTGAAAATAGAGGACGGAGTGGGCTACGTGCATTGTCATAAAGAAGAAAGTAAATTGGTTTAGTTACTGGACGGCTACATTGCGTGGACATGCGACACAAATGCGTCGACGTGTGATTTTTTCGAAAACGCTGCACATAGATACCTGGAGGACACATTAATTTAAGTTCTCTAAATTTATAGGTTTATATATTTTATCTTTATGTTTATACTTTTTATCTTTTGATAAATTTAGTTCTTTTCTTATTTTTTATTTTTGTTTATAAAATTTTTAAATTAGTTGGGTTGCTATTTTTTATCTTGAAATAACTTTAAGTTAAACTAGATATTAGATTGCCAAAAACAAAAATACATATAATGTATGTCATATGGTGTCTGAGGGGCAAGAAGTTGTGTCGGACACAGGCACGCACCGTAGGATTGTCGATGCATCATAGTTACATGGTGACTGGTATTAAGTTACTCAACAGATTTTCACAGAAACTAAGTTCTTTACCATAATATGCTGACCAGAATATACCTGTGCTGCCTCTATCTCTGCTTCCTGTGGCTTGATGTCAAAGGAGAGTGGTTTCATCATGCACACGAAGAACAAATCTGACTTGTCAAGGAATGACTTGTGGCTCTGTCTGTAAATCGCGGCGTGAATTTACTCAATATACAAGGCAACAAAAAACTGAAAATGATAGCACACGGGCGTATACTAGTCTCAAAAGGTACTGGATAATAGGCAAATATGTACAAGCATATAAACAAGAACATTGCCCATAGCTCAAATACATTAAAGAAAAAAGAAGAATTATTATGGGCAAAGGAGTACCTGAACGCTAGTATTTCTAGAAATTTTGAATCAATCTGAAATAGAACAAGTAAAGAACAGCATTATTAATAGATTGTGCACATACTTAAAAATGCAATGTAACCAAGTATGAAAATAACAAGTTGTGCACTATACACTTACTCCTGTCTCTTCTTTTACCTCTCTCACTGCGGCATCACATATATCTTCCCCCTGTAGATACAAGGATATAAATGAAGAAAAAGCCTTTGGGACTCTTTCCTTTTATCTTTTTTCTTTAAATGTGGCAGTAAAATTACCAGTAGCACCTACCTCATCAACAACTCCTGTAGGGAACTTCCAGACATCCGTTCCACGGAACTTTCCACTCTTTTCCTGGACAACTAGCACCTAGTACAGAAGCTGAGAGATTAACAAGAGAGCCCCAAGAAATAAAATATGCAAAGATCCACGCATAGTGCAAAACCAACTAGCACGTGATTGCATCTTTTCTATGAAACTTGCATAAAAAGGATTATAAGAGGTTAAGGACTATTATTTCAGCGCACCAGATCATCCACGCGCATATACCAGTGGATCAATAAAAGGATAGGAGGAGGTTAACTGATTAAGGACTAATGTCTAAGATGTTCATGTTGTCTTCATTGTATTATGGAGGTGCATTCGTATAACCAGTGGATAATTGATATAATGAGGCAAAATATTATCTCGAGGGAACGGACATGCTAAAGTGTCTTGAAGCAAGATTGCTTTCTACATACCATCAGTGTTTATGAAACCATCACAACTTATCATTTTAGAGGTACACGAAGTCCATATATATTATGAAAACCCCTTAGAAATGCGAAGCAGACTCAAAACACAACCAGTGTGTCTAACCAAACCAAAGAGTCACCAAATAAAGCTCACATAAGAGAACAAGTAGCCCTGAATATACCTCATTCTTTTCGTTCACAACGAAGGCGCCGATACCGACTCGATGTGAGGCACTAGCCGGCAGAGTATTAGCAATACTGGGAAGCCATTGCAGGAGCATTATGTATTTAGGTTCTGCATGGTGATAATAAAATCCTTCCTGAAAAACAAAATATTCGCAATAAGAAACAGTGGGGCAAATGAAGTAAAAGGGCAGATTGTCATGAGCTTCCTTGTTTCTTCGAGGATAAGATATCAAAATAATTCTAACAAGAGACAAAAACTAACCTTAACAGCCGGCTCAACAAGATTCACGAGCTCAATAGGCATTTTAATCCAGACACCTTTTTTCCCCTGCAAAAACATCAACCTAACACTTAGCACATGAAAAAAATACTTTCTTTCTTTTTTGCTGAATACCTCCTCCTTCAGAGTAAAACTATGTAACTGTTACTAAAATTGCTCTAAATCTGAATGGTTGTCAACTCAAAAGTCACAATTTCTTGTAATGGTCATATATGAAACATTACCATCTTAAACTAAGGAGGTGCTACTGAACTTATCCTCTCTATCCTCCAATTCCTCAAATTATTTATCTAGTTTTCAGTCATTTTTCTAATGCCCTTATCCACCCCAACCCCTGGTTTCCCCTCCGATGTTCACCTCTAAGAGGAGTGAAGAAATCCAGACTCTGAAATATAATATTTTTCGCCTATTTTGTAAAAGGCAAAATCACCACCTACTCATCATACTGTATAAATGTTAAAAACCAGAAACTGCATTTTGCATGTCATAAACAGAATGTCAGAGTGCCACCCGCTGAATATGTAGCAACAATCAGTAAAACTGAACAAAAGCTTCAATGGAAATTAACAAAAAATTTGATTATGCAATAAATGCCCACCATTTAACATTATAAATTCATAACATATGCATACTTAAACAAAAAAAGGATCTTCAGAATCTTAAATATCTGAAACCTAATGTCATTCACTTTACTTTTGAGACATTTTTTCTTCTTCCATATTTTCCTTTCTGGGTTAGCAGCATTGATTTTGTAGATTAATGTACATATCCGCTATTCACATCATGCATCACAAGTGACTTCATACAAAAGACGGACATGCAGTGTCAAGAAAGTAGTGCCCAGTCTCTAATATACGCACACCTAACCCTAAGCAAATAGAAAAGGCTTAAATTTACCAAACTTTATACTTATACTCAGTGTCGCCATAACCACTCAATTTGATTTTATTTCATCATTGTCACCCAACTTTATATTTAATGTCACCATAGCTACTTAATCTGATTTTATTTCACTAAGGCTATCTAATTTCATATAACGTTTTATCATGACCACCAAGTTCACTTTAACCATTTTCACTAATTTTAAAAGGGGTAAAATGATAATTTTGTATTATATATAAAAAATAAATTTAAAAGAAAACAAGATTTTTTTTTATTTTAAAAAAGTTTATTTTAAAATAAGTTTTTATTTTATTTTAAAAACCTTTTTTTTAATTAGTTTTTCTTTTATTTTATTTTTAAGGAACTTATTTTTTTTATTTTTCTAAGTAATTTTTTAAAAATAAGTTTTTTTTTATTTTAAAAATGTTTTTAAATAAATTTTTATTTTGTTTTATTTTTCTAGGTAACTTTTTTTTAAATAAGTTTTTTTTGTATTTTAGGATTAAATCCATCAATGACTACCCAACTTTATATTTGGTGTCACCATAACCACCCAACTTTATATTCAATGTCTCCAAGGTGGCTAAGGTGAAACATTATATAAAATTAGGCGGACTTAGAGAAATAAAATCAAATTAAGTGGCTATAATGACACTAAATATAAAGTTGGGTAATCATGTTGAAACAAAATCAAATTTGGTAGTCATGGTAACACCATGTATAAAATTGGATGGTCGTTGGTGGATTTAACCAAATAGAAAAAGATAGTAGTAAAAAAATATCTATGTTATTGAAAAATCATAGGGTTTTCCATTCTAATTAGCATCCTATATACATTAAAACGTGTTTTTTTTTTTGCAGTCATCGTCTTGTCGATTAAGAAGGCAGGTTTGCCTTCCTGTAAGAAATCGTGTTCGGTAGGAATCCTCAATAAAGCATTATTGCTATCCACATGATGGCCACATATACATGTTCTGCACACGAATCGTTTTATCATAGTATTAGATCTCGTCTTTCCATTTCTTTTTTTCAGGGATCCGACGAGAGAACTTTTTTGAAGCCAAGAGAAAAACTGATGACTCCCAGAAAAGTCATTCCATTTTTATAGCTTATACCAAGAAATAAATCCCAGTTTATGAGTATGATCCAACTTCTGTTGAAAACTTAAGCCACTAAATCTTAGGCCAACATTTGTACATTAATCTTTATTCTCTTAATCTCAATGCTCTAAAAAGAGCCGTCTAGGTATGAAGTGCTGACGAAATTGCCAAGTTGACCGCTTATTGTGCGACTAGAAAACCTTTTATTTGAATTTAGTTTCAAATTTTTTCTTTAAAAATTATAAAACTGACTAATTGTAGGAATTATTAAATAAATATAGTTTTTCATAATTTTAGATATTTGACATGCATTATTTAATTATTAGCTGATTTTTAGAATGATTAAAAATTTAAAATAATATTAAAAATAAGAAACATTAATTTACGCTTAGGTATCATGAGGTACGTAAAGCTTGAAGTTTGACATTCACGCTTAACAACGCTTTATGCTCTTTAGAATATAGTTTGAGATACCTTGCAAAACTCCTTTTCAATTTCGTTCTTAAATCTAGATTAACCTGATTTCCCAACAATATCAATATCGAGTTATAACATTAGATTTATACGTACACGTGAATATAAACTATCAACCATTTACAGCATCGAGACAAAATATTGCCAAAATTGAACAATATCTGAATTTAATTAAAAAGTACAAACAAATTCAATACCTGCTGTCTCCAATGTGAAAGCGAGGCTCTAAGTAAAACGACAAAGACACCAGCCTCCATGGGCTCATTGGTCATTTCCACTATGGCTCCTCCATAGTCATCATTTCTAGACTCTAATATTCTCTCCACTTGCTGCTTTTGCTTCTCTGATAACACCTGCGATGCAGAGGAGGAACCCATCGAGAATCTGCTATTCAAGCAAATCCCAAATTTAACCTTAGACAATTTCCCTGAAACAATCAAGAAAGACCCAAAAAATTTCTTGCTCAAGAAATAGAAAATCTTCAATCGCTTGACCAAATTAAAAGAGTCTGATTCAGGAATTCAGATATTTAGGACCTTGGGCTTTGATGGTCTGTTTTACAGTGGAGAAGGGGCGTGGTATTTTGGAATTAAAGAGAGTTCTTGAAATTGTGAAACAGAGAATGGAGGGTCGATATACAAATTTCATACATGCCATCTTAGCAGATATATACCAGTATTTTGTAGGGAATAGGTGGACGATATAATGTGGATAAAATCAGTCGTAGGGTGCATTAATTAAAAAATTGAAATGAGAAAGAGTCATCGGTGGATGTCTGACTTAAATATTTGAATGGGCTCGCCCATCGTCTCTGAAATTTGAAATGAGAAAGAGACATAGTCTCTTAATGAAAAAATTGAAATGAGAAAGAGTCAATGATACGTCGTTTGATTGCAATAGTGAAAAATGGGTAAAAAGAAAATGAATTTCAGATAAAGTAATTGTCAAGAATTTGTTTTTCAGAGAATTGTTAATTAAATGTGTTTGATTGGTATAATTTTCCATCCGAAAAATTTTAAAATTTTAAATCTTTTTTATATTCGTTTGACTTTGTTTTATATGAAAATTATCCATTAAAGTGATTTTTTTTCCACGTTTGGTTACAAATTTGTTTCCATTGCAAAAAAAAAAATCATAGAAAATCATTTTTCATCAAAGTTTAGTGTTCGTTTGAATTTGTTTTATATGGAAATTGTCCATAATAATGAAAAGTATTTTTACATTTGATTATGAAATTTGTTTCCATTGCAAAAATAAATAAATAAAAAATGTTGAATTCCATTTTCCCACCAAAAGGGTGGGAAAAACAATTCAACAATTACATGAAAAGTGTGCACGTGTGTGGCATTTGTGGAAAATGAATTCCATAAAAATTTTAGCATATCAAACATGACAAAAGATGAAAAATGATTTCATTTTCCATGAAAATTTTAGCATATCAAACGGGGCCTTAAATTTCAACGCAAGTTCTTTGAGAATCGCTATTTGATTCGATCAAATTTCAACCAAATAAATTTTCCATTTTTTTTTCCAATAAACACTGCACTTGTTGATTTATGGAGTAAATACTAAGCCCTCGCTTAGTATTGATTAAAATTCAATCTAATTCAAAATTAACAATTAATTTCAATTACAACTTTCATAAGTCACACAACTTTTCAAGCACACTCTTATCAACTTTTATCAAAATTTACTAAAAATCGTATTGTAATTCCCATCAAACAGAGTATGAATATAAGTCGTGGGATAGATAGGGCTCATTTGACGTACTTTTGCTTTTGATTACCTAAATTTTTGTTTGAAAACTAATTTTAAAAGAGTTTTCAATTTTTGAAATACATTTAGAGGAAGTGAAATTGGATAAACTTCCATTAAAAGCTCTTTTAACTAAAAAAATAATTTCATGAAGAATAATGTTATTTAATATTATCGGTGTTTAACATCAATTTAGGTTACAACATTAGTGACATTAAATTACAGATTTAATTAATTGAATCTTATAATTCTAAATTTAATTTAACTTATCACATAATGCCACGTGAAGTTGTGCTCTAACGGGTACAGGTGTTATATAGCATTATTTTTTGATAAATTGGCCAAATATATCTAAAAGCAGCTTTTAGATCTTAAAAGCTCTTTTAAGTTTTAACTTCACTAAAGTCATGTCAGCGTGGGGCTTGAACCTTTATTTTGTTAGGATTAAAATTAAACTTTTTATAGATTTTGATATAAAGTTCGTGAAATATTTTATTGAAAATTTTATAAATTCTTTGAATTTTCATGACATGTATAGTTAAAAATGAATTTTAAAAAATGAGCTTTAAGAAATTGAGGCCAACACATGGAGTGAGTATGTGGACAATAATTATGAATTTTACAAAACAAATGGGTAAAATAATATGTTCAGTAAAAAATGATTATATGTGAATCACTTCCCACGATCACTTGTTTTGAATTGTGTAATAATAAAATGCATGTTTGGCAAAGCTTAAATTATAATTAAGCTAGTTAAACATATTTTTTATTATTTACGGATTTGTATGACTCACAACCAACATCAATTTATTATCGACACGATAGATCCGATAGCTTTTCATTATTTAAATTAAAAGCTTATAATCATTTAAATTTTAATTTCATCACTATCATGCATGCTTACTATTTTGAAAATATAGGCTCACAAAGAAAGTTATAAAATCAAGTCTGTTGATTTCTCCTTTATTTTTTTAATGTAATCAACTTTGAAAGTACATTTTTTGTGCAAATTCCTTTTTTTTTTGTATTTCATGAGTTACAAAAGTTCTTTGTGATTTAGGCATTACTATTTATCAGATAAATATAGTTAATATGAAGTGTTGTTTTTCCTATTTGGTAGGACATGTTTTGTTATCAGAGTATATTGTTCATAAAAAGATGTCGATGTCTCCATTTCACTTACTGTCTTCAAAATGATTAATGGATTGATTCTCTCGATAGATCGTATGGAACAAGGCATTGAGTAACAACGTTAAGTACATGTATACGCTATCACGAGGGAAGAGTTGCTTAACTATGTTTTAAGGATCTTGTGACTGGTCAGTTTGTGCAGTTTGGACTAGTTGACCTATGTTATATGGACGTTAACTAATTGAACATCTATCTATCGACGTGGCCTTGACAAAATACTCATAATTCGAATTTATTATCTAAAAAGTTTTACTCGTGTAATTAGCTATCAGCATATCTATTTGGGTTCATGAGAGAAAGAACAACAAACGCAAAATATAAACGTAGAAATTGTAAGTGATTAGTTAAACAAAAACTGAGGTGAGCGAGGGATAAATGGAGGGAGAAAATGAGAGAATGGGGAATGGTATGAACTTTGGAAAGGTGCCAGCAACCCGGCACTGGCTAGGATTGAGCAGTATACGCTTTTTTAGTTATTTTTGTGTAGTAACTAGGTAAAATATATGCTTACTATTGTGTTTCATTTAACTTTATAATCTTATCTACACGACTGTAAGTACTAGTGTAAAATAAGACTATCTCGCCAGTTGTTATATCTCAATTATTTAAAAGCAACGTGTCACTTATATTAATTCACCTACTTTTACGAATAGTTGTTTCAATATAAAACAAGATGTTGGGAAATGATTATCGTAAACTATAGTTTAAAGAACGTGATGAATTGTAAATTTCATGTTCTTTGGAATAAGTTGATTGTATAATCAAGCCTGGAGAATTGAGATGAGATGATTGGTTTAAGATTTCGAGTCCTAAAACGTTCATCTATGATTGGTTTATATTGATAAACACTAAAGACTCAAGTCAATTTTTATTCACATATTTGGAACGATTTACAAGTTTGACTTACTTATCTACAACTCATCTTTATCAATTTATGATTTAAACTATTTATAAATATTTTCCAAACAAACACTCAATTATTGTTATGCTAATCGCATTTATAATAAAAAAAGAATGTAATGCCTCAAAGTAACAAAATTTATCAAAAACGCGTTGGAATAAAATTTATGCAAATCCGAAGTATAGAAACAAAATCTTTAAACAATAATTCAGAATAAATAAAGGGCAACTTACATAATACGCCTAAAATTAGTAGTCTTTTGAAAAATCATATATAAAGCATTTTGGAAATAAAAAATATTGTGTAAATTAAATGTCATCTTTTAATGTAATGTGACACGATGTCACTTTTTTAAGCTAAATCACTTTTTCTGTCACATTTTTATAAAAAAAAGTGACAAAATGTCACTTTTTTTAAGTTAAGCATCATTTTATTATTTAAGAGTAATGTTTGTCACTCAAAAAAGTAACAATTTTTTTTTTTAAAAGTGATAGAAAATAAATAAAAAATGTCATGTAAAAGTAAGTGACGCAATGTCACATTTTTCAAGTTTAGAGTCTTTTTTATTAAAAAAATAAAAATATGTTGTTTGTTACTCAAACAAGTGATAGAAATTTTTAAAAAGTGACAAAAGGATAAAAAAGTGACATATAATCTACTCACTCGACAAAATGATCAAACATTAACCAGATCACAATAGCTCCAATTAAACATACCAACTACCCAATTCTCCACCAATAAATCATTAGAGAGACCACTCATATGAATCTTGATGATTCTCCACCAATTCCCCAAATTTTTTTGCTGTTGTATGGAAAAAGAAAATGTTGGCATATTCTAGGGCAATAAAAGACACCGCCACGGTCGTCGTTCTTCTCCCATGAGAAGCGGGCGAAATATGTGACTAGATTTCATCAGTGCCTCCATAACTCACAATCGATTGGTATTATTCTAAGGAGGAAAGAAGTATACACAGATGAGAGAGAGGGAGAGGAAAGAAGAGAGTTAGGGTTTAGTCTTAATGAAAATATACAATTTTTATATTTGTAATTACTTTTCACATGATTTTTCAAAAGTGTCTTATATTTAGGGTATATAGTCTAATTTCCTCATAAATAAAAGTTGAAATAAGTTTAATCATCTTCCGTGCGATTGCTAGGAAATTATTGTGTATGTTTATTTTGTTTGACTTAGGTGTGAACTTGTTGATCTTAGGTATATTTGTTTAGTTGACTTTTTTCTCAATTATTGAAGTCCTTATCCTATTTTATAAGTGCGTTTTTAAGAGACTCTAAATTTAACATGCTTTTTATTTAAAGAGATAGTGCTTAAAAATAAGTTTAAAGAACTTTTTAAAATAGAGAGTGGGTACAATAATTGTAATTAATAGGTCACATATTTCAATGCTTTATTTATTATTAAACTATTCCAACCAAATTTTTCGTCTGTTTTAATTTTCTATATTTTTTCTCCGTTTCAAGTTGTTGCATTTACTTAACTTTCACAAACTTTAAAGAGTTTTTCTAATCAAAATTATCTATACCACTGTAACGCCACATGCTTGTTTTTAATATTTATCATGTCTGTCTAGATTATTATTAATATTTAATTAATTAATTAATTTATATAACTATCTTTATCGGGACTAATTATATTGTTTTTACAATGAAATGTGTTCTAAAGGCCCTAAGTGATCGATGTGCCTATTAACTTAAGTTTAATATAATTAAATTATATAATATATTGGTTTTATTTTGTGATTTTAACTCATCTTGTTTTTGTATTGAACTTAGACGTATTTCCTATTTTCAATAAGTGCATTTTGTGTAATTTAATATAAAAATAATATTTGAACAACAAGATAGGTTTTTAATCAATAAAATAATTAAAGGATTTAAATAAATTAATAAGATAAATAAGGAGTCCTAAAATTTATTTCAATAAATTATGCCAATTAATTGTCATTAAGTTAGAAAATAAGACTTTACCTATTTTTCTTCACCGCCTTACATATAAAAATCGGCTCTATCATATTCATGAATGAATTGGTATTTTGCATTCTGGAAAATGAGAATAATGGTAAGGTGTGAGATTTTAGTATTTTACTCAATTGTTTAATTTTAAATTCAAAAGTATTAAAATAACCTTTTTATTTCATTTTATATATGAAATGAGGGTGCCATTGACTGCGTGTATATATGTTGTATGTATATGTATATGTATATGTGCCAGTATATGTATATGACTGCATGGATATGTGTGTACTTATTTAATACCAATATATTATGTGTGTTTTGTAGGGATGTATGTGTGTAATGTGTATATATGAGCTGTATGTATTATTATGTATATGTGTGTCTATATAGTATATATAGGCGTGGGTGTGCTTATCATATGTATATATGTATGTTTCGTATATATATGTGTCTATGCATATGTATACCTTATATGTATGTATAGTGTATATATTTAGACGTGTCTATAAATTTTTATTCGTGTGCACTCATTGTGTGTAGTTAAATAAAATTTGTAGGAAAATAGATTTATTATTTTAATAGTGTTATATAGGAATTTATTATTTTAACAACATTTTCATGTGTTTTTGTAACACCCCGAATTTTCT
>CAIGRP010018955.1:0-28797 GCA_903798385.1 Fraxinus cuspidata
AAGATTTGGGAGAGGAAACAAAGAAAGAACTGAAAGACTTCCTCCACAAGAATTCAGACGTCTTTGTATGGAAGCACGAGAGCATGGTCTTTATAGACCCGAAGGTCAGTTGCTACCATTTGTAAATTGATCCAAGTCAAACCCCACACAGGCAAAGGATGATAGCCCTGAACGCAGAAATGTATGAGGCTTTGAAAGAAGAAGTAGAGAAATTAACTAGCAATGGCTTCATTAGAGAGGCCACCTATCCAAAGTGGATATCCAATCCCGTGCTAGTAAAGAAACACAATGGCAATTGGAGAGTGTACATTAACTTCTACAATCTCAATTGGCTTACTTGAAGGACAATTTTCCACTTCCTCGAATAGACCAATTGGTAGATTCGACCGCTGGACACGAGTTGCTAAGTTTCATGGATGCTTATTCGAGTTATAACCAGATTCTTATATACACTTGGACGAGGTCTTCCAAATTCTGAGGGATACCGGATGAGGTTAAACCCCCTCAAGTGTGCATTTAGTGTGTAGTATTCGGTAATTTCCTAGGATACATTGTAAATCAGAGGGGAATTGAAGCGAATCCAGAGACGATCAAGGCTTTGATTGAAATGAGGTCACCTCAAAAATTGAAGGAGGTGTAATGGCTCACTGGCAGGGTCGCCGCCCTCGATCACTTCATATCCAAAGTCACTGAGAAGTACCTTTCCTTCTTTAAGATTCTCAAAGGGAAGAAAACTTCCACTGGACACCAGAGTGTAAGGAGGCATTCCAAGAACTAAAAAGTTACCTTGGACAAGCTCCCTTCCTATCTAAACCAAAAGTGAGCGAATCATTGTTGCTTTATCTAGCCGTATCTAATGATGCCATCAGTTCGGTCCTTATAAGGGAAGAGGAAGCACAGCAGTTGCCCATGTACTACATAAAGAAAGCCTTGTTACCAGCAGAAGCGCATTACCCAAACATGGAGAAGCTTGTTCTTTCCTTGATCATCGAATCTCGAAAGTTAAGGCCATACTTCCAGGCCTACAACATTCATGTACTGACAAAATTTCCCCTAATGCAAGTCCTTTAGAAACCAGACGCCTTGGGAAAGTTGCTGAAGTGGGCAGTAGAGCTTAGTGAGTTTAACATACTAGAAAAACCCAGGGCTATAGTTAAAGGCTAGGCCCTTGCTGACTTTGTTGCTGAATTTGCCAAGGCTCCTGAAATTAAAGTAAGTATGGAATCGGCAGAGCCTCCCACTTGGAAACTCTTTGTAGACAGATCGTCTGGAGAAGCTGGCTCGGGAGCGGGAGTAGTCTTGGAAAGTCCAGAGGGACATAAGCTTAACTGTACAGTAAGGCTTATATTCAAAGCATCCAACAATGTAGCTGAATATGAAGCACTCCTAGCCGACCTTCGTCTGACTAAGGAGTTGCAAGTGAAGAGGCTAGCCATCAATAGTGACTCACAACTAGTAGTGAACCAAGTCAATGGCAATTTTGTGACTAGAGACAAACACATGGCATCATACCTGAAACTAGTCATGAATTTAATTCCGAAAGTTGAGAAGTTTGAACTGACACAAGTACCCCTCCTGGAGAACTCCCACGTTGATGCCCTATCAAATTGGCTAGTAGTAAGGATTCTGAACTTCTTAAGGTGGTTCCCATAGAACACCTTGTCTGACCTTCAATCACAAAGGAGGAAGAAGTGATGTAGATAGAAGGCACCACTTTATGGATGCACCCGATTATTACTTTTCTCAAAGAACAAATCGTATTAAACAATGAAGTCGAAGCTCGTCGACTTCGAAAAAAGGCTGCTCACTTCATCCTGTAGAATGATGTGCTTTACAAACGAGGCTTATCATCCTTCCTTCCTAGATGTACGAGAGGTGAAGAAGTGAATTACATCTTAAGGAAGATCCACGAGGGGGTTTGTGGCAATCATTCTGAAGGGAAAGTACAGACACACAAGGTACTCAGACAAGGATACTATTGGCCTACCCTAAAAAGGGACTTCGATACAATTCGTATGCAAATGTGATAGATACCACTATTTCTCCAACGTGCAAAGGCAGCCCTCACAAGAACTCTTGGTTGTATCAACCATTTGCCAAATGGGGAGTTGATTTTATTGGTCCATTGACAAAAGGGATGGAGAATGCCCACTTCGCCATTGCTGCAATTGATTACTTTACAAAATGGACCGAAGTAGAGCCATTGACCAAGATCACCAAAGTAAACACATTCAAATTTCTCTGGAAAAACATTATATGCAGATTCAGCATACCCCAATCTGTGGTTTCAAATAATGGTAAGCAATTTGATAACAAGAAGATCAGAGACTTGTACAATGAGCGCTTAGAATTAAAAAATATTTCTCAACGCCTCATCTTCCTCGAGCTAACGGCTAGGTTGAAGCGGTCAACAAGACCATCAAACTAACCATGAAAAAGAAAGTTGGATGCTTCAAATGGCGCATGGGTTGACGAACTCTCCCACGTTCTTTGTGCCATACGAACAACCTGCAAGACTACAACCTAGGAGACCCACCCTGTTTTCCATGACTTACAGAGCTGAAGCCATGAGCCCAGTAGAAGTTGGAGTGCCTTTACCTCATCACATCCACTTTAACGAAATAACCAACAATGAACTGAGAAGGTTTGAGCTTGAACTCCTCGAAGAAAGAGATATGATTCTCAAGTCAGACTCGCCTCCTACCAACGCAAGATGATGTGCTACTACAATGCCAAGGTGAAGAAAATGACCTTTCACATTGACGATCTGGTACTCCGTAAAGTGGTTTCATCATCAAAAGAACTGGGAACATGAACATTGGGGCCGAACTAGGAGGGCCCATATCGTGTCGCTTAAGAAGTGCGACCTGACACATACAAGATTGAAGATTTGGAAGGCAAAGTGATATCTCATCCTTGGAACATCGAGTACTTGAGGAAGTATTATCAGTAGGAAGATCATGAGAACTTATCGTTTAAATTTTATTGTCAATTGAACGAACTGATTTTCACTTTTGCATTGTTCTCAAATGAATTCTCCTTTCCAAAAATGTCCACTTCATCAGAGGAGGTGCGGGTGCCACTTCTGGTGAAGTGGGTCAACAGTATTCTCACACATTCTTATTCCTTGCCAAGGTGCATATGCCCCCAAGAGGTCACCTCAATCAAGGATATCCACTTTACTAAAGATAGGTGCGGTTCAACGGTTAGGCAAAGTGTTTACACTTGGATTCCATTTGCTTAACTAGTTATGCTTAGGCAAAGTGTTTACACTTGGATTCCATTTGCTTAAGTGGTTATGCTTAGGCGAGATGTTTGCGCATTCTATTTGCTTTATCCATTTGCTTAAGTTCTTATCTGGATAGCGTGTTTTGAGAGCGAAACATTTATAATAACGATTGCAAAAAGAATTTCATTACAAGACAAATCAGGGCTAAAGCCATTACATGAAAGAAGAAAAAGAAAACTATGGATCTACATATACAATGCCCCAGCTCACACCTTCCCTTGAGGGGACTCTTCTTCAGCCTCTAGGTCAGGTCGACCTCCAGTAGGACAACCGAACTCTTTTTCAAGGAATGCAGTCTCCAACTCTGGATGCATCTCCCTTAGGTGAGAAATTGTCTTCTGGGCTTTCCATGAAACCCAGTAGTTGGTAAAGATGTCGTATTCCTTCGTTTGGTCGAAGTTGTCAATATAGTTTTGAACTGTCACTTCACCTACTATTTTTACTTCAGCCTTAAGAAATTCAATCTCCTCCTTTTGGACCTCGGTAAGCATCCTGAGTTCGGCTTTTTCTTGTTGGCCCCCTCCAAGGCCTCCAAGGCTATCCTCTAGTGTTCATTGGACTGGTCAATTTGCTTCGTAAGTGCAACCACTTGGGAAACCGACTTGTGGAGTTCATTTTTCAATTGATTTACTTGTATCTCAGCAGAGTCAAGCTTCACATCGGCCTCAGTCCTCTTCACATCAGCCTCTTTTGCCTCTTTCTTAGCCCTCATCACCTCTTCCTCCCATCTGTCCAAGGCCTAAATCCTTTGCTCTAAGTCCTCATTTTTCTTACGAAGACCCCAGACCAAATCCTTCACCGTCGTGCTAATACTTAAAGCCCTAGCCACGTAGGCGTTGTTAGGGGCTAAGAGGTCCTTCACCTCACAGAAGGTTATGTGATCTTGCATATCCCCAGTCCAGTACTTGTTATGAACTCAGACGGTAGAAGTGTTGTGATCTTGCATGTCCCAGTCCAGTACTTGTTATGAAGTTGGATGGCAAAAGTGGACTCTGGAGGCAGCATCTCCAATACTGTCTCAAGGAGATCATCCTCCTTACTTCCCAAAAAGTCAGTTACTTTACCACGAGATGGAGGGTTGACAAACTCCTTCAGCCTCTTCCGGGCTGGCTCTATAGCTGGGATAACAGTTATGGACACAGTAGCCTTTGGATCTTCGAAGGGGGCTATGACGGTCACCTCATTTGGAATAAGAGGAGATGGAGATCTGGCAGCTGTGGCCGACGAAAAGAAAGCCCCCGTTGGGCCAGATCTTTTCCTCTTAACGAGAGAGATGCCATCATCCACTTCGTCCTCTTCAAAAGGTTGTTGGCTCTTACTTAGAGAGTTCAGCCTACTTCTTGTAAGTAGCTAAACTAGTTTCAAGAGTTCTCGTCTCGGCCACGCTTCGACGAATTATGGAAAAGTCAGGCCTCAGAGGCCTCTTCTTCAAGAAATTATGTACAAGAAAAGAAAATGCTTAAGTATATTCAAGCAAGTATATTCAGATATGCTCCTAATCGAACTGAAAATAAAGCTCACATTGGGTCAACATCAACCCGTATAGTGTGAAGCTAGTGTTCTTGTTGATTAGTTCGCCAAAACTCCTATCCTTGAAGAACTGCTGGTGGCAGATGATGTCCCAATCCTCCTCAGAGATCTCGCACCTCGGAAGAGAGCCTATAAAGAATAGAAATATTAAGCTATAAAAAATCATTCCAAGTAAAATCAGCTAGGTAAGAAGATTTACTGACTGTGGAGTAAGAGGTGGGGACGATAAGGGATGCCATTAGGTCGTTCTCCATGGTGTCCCATCTCCCGGAGACTTAAAATCAAGACTTTTACAACTCCTTCACCGAAGAGGGCATGTCAACTACGAACGGAGAGTGGGATCCTCACGGGATCAAGTAATACCACCATTTACTCTTCTCTGCTCCGGCCATACTCTTAGGGAAATAAATAGAATGGAAAACACTAAAGAGAATATAAAAGCCTAGGCTGGCCTGACGCCAAAGCATCCAACCCATATGAACGAAGAACTAGCCTAAAGAATGGATGAAAATGAAGTTTAAGGCCAGCCTTCAGAAGGTTTTCACTCACGGCCACACACCCTGACCTCGGATAACACCCTCTCTCACTTGGGTCAGGTATTATCACATTATCCCCTCCTCTTCAAAATGATTCGTCCTCAAATTTGTACCTGCATCAAAGAGAGAGAGAGAGAGAGAGAGAGAGAGAGAGAGAGAGAGATCAGATACATTAAAAGTTGTTGAAATATTGTACTTACTAGGAAGATCAATTTATAAGCATTATCATTAATCTTTTCAAGAACTTGGAACGGTCCATCTCTCCATAGTTGTAACTTAGATTTCCTCTACTCTGGAAAGCATTCCTTTCTCAAATGTACCTAAATCCAATCACCGGGTTCAAACGTGACACTCTTCTAGCCCTTGTTCACCTACGACGCATAGTGTTTGTTCTTGCTTTCAATTTACAATCATACATTATCATGGAGTTACTTCACTAGCTTGGCTTTCTTCTTCCCATCTAAACTACCACGTTCATTCATAGGTAAATGGATTAAATCCATTGGTGTTAGCGAATTAAAGCCATAAATAATTTCAAATTGTGAACATGAAGTCCTAGAGTATGTAGCCCTATTATATGCAAACTCAATGAAAAGTAAGCATTATCCCTAACCTTTCAAATTTTTATTAACCACGGTATTCAACAATTGAATCATGGTTCGATTGACTACTTCGATTTATCCATTGGTTTGTGGGTGACATGTAGTAGAAAACAACAATTTTCTACCTAACTTATCCCCACAAAACCCACCAAAAGTGACTAAGAAATTTGACATCTCTATCCGACACTATCTATTTGGAACCCCATGTAAATGCACTATTTCTTTAAAGAATAAGTCAACAATGTTAGTGGCATCGTCGATGAAATGTTCCATCTTGCTAAACCAATCGACCACTACAAATATGAAATATCGTCCTCTTTTAGTTTTAGGGAAACCCAAAACAAAGTTCATGGAAATATCAACCCAATGTTCACTAGGAATGGGTAAAGGTGTATACAATCCTTGGGGTAGAACCTTAGATTTAGCATGTTCACAAGTTATGCATCGATCACAAATTTGTTCTACATCAATTTTCATTTTAAGCCAATAAAAATGTTCTCCTAACATCTCTAAGGTCTTTGTAACCCCAATGTAACCCATTAGACCCCCACTGTGTGATTCTCTTACTAACAATTCTTGCATAGAATAATTAGGAACACATAGTTCATTTTCCCGAAATAAATACCCCACATGCCTAAAGAATTTATCTACCACCCACTTATTACAATTCGTATAATTAACATATATGCCCTTAATGTATTCAAAATCAAGCAATTTTGCACTTAAAGAAGTTAGAAGCACATACATTTGAGACAACGCATCCGTCACTACATTTTTCTTACCTTGTTTGTATCGATTGACATAAGGAAACGTCTAGATAAATTTCATCCAACTTGCATGACTTTTGTTCAACTTACTTTGACTTCGCAAATATTTCATTGACTTATGGTCAGTGTGAATCATGAACTCCTTTAGCCATAGGTAATTATGTCATATCTCCAATACATATACCTGATGCATCACACTCAATCTCGAAAGTTTTGTCATAGTTAAATAGTGCTAAAATCGGTATTTTACACGTCATATCCTTAATAGTGTTGAACGCATGCTCTTGTTCATCTCCCCATTTAAATCATACACTTTTTTTAACAATTTCAGTGAGTAGTGTGACGAGTGTGCCAAAATTCTTTACAAATCGCATATAAAAACTAGCCAAACTATGAAAACTTCTTACATCTCTTATACTTTTAGGTGTGGCCATTCTTTAATAACTTTTATTTTCTCTTCATCTTCTTCTATCCATTTAGCACTCACTACATATCCTAGAAAGACAACTTTCTCCATGCAAAATGTACACTTCTTATAATTAGCATAAAGTTGTTATTTTCTTAAAACCATAAGCACACATCTTAAATGTTCCATATGTTCATTAAGGTCCTTACTATAGATTAAAATGTCATCAAAATAGACCACAACAAACTTGCCCATAAATGCACGCAGAATGTGATTCATTAAACTCATGAAGTGTTTGGTGTATTAGTGAGTCCAAATGGTATAACCAACCATTCATACAAGTCATATTTAGTTTTAAAAGGGATTTTCCATTCATCACCTTCCCTCATTCGAATGGACATTTAATAAAGAACCAGAATATTCTTCAATATAATGAATTCCTATATGATGTTTGTCCTCTTTACTGAAAATTGGTCATTAACAATCAGTAGCTAAAATAAGAATGGAAGCCCCTATATTTCGAAAAGTTAATTAGGATGATATATGGGTCATCGTAACCCTCTATGTTTACCATCAAGATATTATTCGTGTCTAATAGATATGATACATTTACTAAATGACTACATGGTGTTCGTAACTTGAAATTTACAAAATTACTGCTCAAATTTTAAATTATGAATATAATTTTCATATCATACAATCAAGACAATGTATCTTATTAATGCTAATGAACTTAAATCTCAATATTTTAATAAGTTCTAGTTGGAATAACGATAAATAGTTTAACACTATTACTTGTTAAATGCCTCCGACCAATTTCTCAATCTTTACTATTGCGAACAAAGCACTTCCCATTTTTGTTTAGTGAATGTTTTTATGCATCATGCCAATATTAAATTCTATATGTTATAATTGGCTTATGGTCAAAGCATAATATTTTTCATCTAATGATTTTTGAAAGTGCAATAGAAGTATAATTCTTCAACCACGCTGCACTGAGATGAATATTAAGAATACTAAGAATACAAGTTTAGTTTGAACCTTATAATCTTAAACCCTAAAATGTGGTATTTTATAACACGTTTTGGTGATGTCAATTATTATAGATGCTCCATCTCCTATTAAGGTCTAAGAATGAAAAATTATTAGCATTATATAAAAAATAATGATATTTATCATTATAATGATGGAATATCAGTGATGTGACAGTTTATATGTTATAGATGCTCCATCTCCTATTAAGGTCTAAGAATGAAAAATTATTAGCATTATATAAAAAATAATGTTATTTATCATTTAAATAATGGAACATCGGTGATGTGACAGTTTATATGTAATAATGTGATTTAGCAGTTCAATTTTTTTTACAGAGAGATGTAAGGGATAATGAATTGTAATCACTGATATTCCATGATCATAATGATAAATAGTATCACTCTTATATAAATAACACGTCTGAAGTATCATAACATTTGATTCTAAAGAAAAAAATCTCTTAAAAAAGAAGTAAATAAGAAAGATGATCCCAATTATGAGACATTTATTATTAGAAAGTGTATTGACATAATTAATTATATAATCTCAGAAGAGGTTCAAATACTTGAAACATTGAAAGTTGAGATATCTCAATAAGTTATGAGAATATAGAAAAGAAAGGACCGAAAAGAAAAAATTACCAACGACATATTTGTACATGATGTACTGCATCATATTTTTAATAGCAATGAATTGAAATAAATTCGTCAATGTATATTGATCAAAGAAATTATTGTCCAAATAAAAGGAGACAATCCTTGCAAAATTGAACTTAGTAGTGAAAATTAGAGTTTCTGGACTTACAGTTCAAAAATCTAAAGGTATACACCTATGCGAAAAGGAAATAAGAAAAATGAAGTCGTAATATATAATGCATGAATCTCAATATAGTGAATTTCGCAAGATCATGGTGAATGCGATCACAAGTACATATCTTATTATCTTGACAATGCATGAAATTTGTAATGCGATTATAACCAACTCATCTCATATGACTATTAATGTTATTCCTAGAAGATTTAATATGTCTAAAACATATAATTCAAGTGATAGTATCGTGAGGGGAATTAATATGCGTTGTACTTCTTTTCTTGACCAAGGTTTTGTCCCATTTGGATCTTCGGCAAGGTTTTTAATGAGTCAACTTTTGTAATGTACTCAAAAGAATAATGTACTATTTTTCCTTCATTAGAATATATTCTATAGTATTTTTCCTATTAAGATTTTAACAAGGCATATTCTTTCTATAATGAATGTACATAATCTAATGGATATTTACCTCAATATAATTTTATAATTATGTTATAAATTTGTGCACGAGACTCCTGAAGAAAACAATAAGATTTGTTTTTCAAACCATCTGTTACTATAGTCACCAAAGGCTGATAACTATCTTATATGTAGATATTGCTTAAAGACTATACAAGATATCATGAAACATACTTCGCCAGAAATTGTGATATCAAAGACATTGGCATACAAGATATGAATGATTCGATAAAAAACATAAAACTCATTTATTAAAATCAGGAGAGTAGCTGTACTCTTTTTCCTTGGCTTAAGTTTTGTCCTACTAAAATTTCTTGACAAGATTTTAACAAGCCAACATTTTATTACTCCAATTTTTTATAATTATTTGTACTATTTTTCCTTCATTTGGCATTTTTACCCCACTTGATTTTTGTCAAACAAAGTTCGCAATGAGGTAGTTATTATGTAAATGGTCATTCAAAGGGAAGTGTTGTAAATAAAATAGTATTTGCGAATGATCATTATGCCATTGCAACTCAAGTTATTATGACTATTATATCTCTTACAGTTTTAATTACTCCCTACAAATATAGGACTTTGGTTTTCAATAAAATATATACAAGTCTATTGATTTCTCTACTTTCTTCTCTTTTTCTCTCCATTTTATACCAAAAACTTAATTAAGAAACAACCACTTGATTTTGATTATCATTCATCACAAAAATCTGGTGGGTTTGAGATGGAAATTCATCCTTCTTTGAAGAAGATGACTGGATGGTTTAATGTTTTACACGAGAAACGCTTTGAGATGGTGAGTTTAGGAGGCATGCTCTGAGAACAATTTGATTTCACAGTGAAGATTGCACTTGAATGAACTTGGACGCCATGTGGGTTAGCAAAGACATAAATACCCATCAAAATTTCTTGAAGCCATTTGTTTGTGTGTGAGAGAGAGAAAAAAAAAGAAAGAGGGCTAATTTTTTCGAGAAATGGAGCTAATTTTTTCTGCACTTCGTGAAAAGTTGGTGATTAGGTAAGTACGTAACTGCAGACAAATAAAACGGTTGGTTTTAATATCTTTGGAGTACGTTTATCTAAGTTTGAAATATTTATTCTTTTAAAGAAAAGAGTTTAAAATTTCCTTATAAAATAAATAAGTTTATTTTGTAATAAGTGATATTTTTATTGATCAAAATTATACATAGTTTTTTAAAAAAACAAAAGATGACCGTCATTAACTAATTAAGGTCTTCACGCACTCAGGGTCGACCTTGAAATTTTTTTGGTCTCAGATTGAGTGCTTTCTATAAAAGTTAAAAAAATTAAATACAATGAATGATTAAAATACCAAAAATTACTAATTTTTTATATTGGGTCCTTCACTAACACGAGCCTTGGTAGTGCATCCTACTTATAGTCAAGGCATGTATTGCACACACTTAATACACGAGACCATCAGCCTAAACTAGCACATGAGGCGAGCTCAGGAGCTGCTCTATTTTCTGGACAAAGAGTAAAGCTACACATACAACAGTTAACCTTGTTAAGGAGTATTAAAGTGCTATAAAAAATCTAGGCATTAGAAAATAAATAAAAATATACACAACCTTCTTAAGGATGTCTCCGACGAGCAGATTATGGAATTGGTATTGGTTGAAGCGAGGGTGCAAAGAAAATAAAGGGCATCAGAGTTTTCACTATGGCCACATGCAATATCAACAACGACAAAATCATAGGCAATGAGGCCGGCAATCTCGACAAGAGTCAAGGAGGAGCTCAGGAGAAAGATCCGTACAAGGTCTCCCCATTCTTGAGACGAGCTTTCAACATTTGTGGTTGATTGGAGGAAACAATGACGACGATGACATTGATGACAAAATGGGGAGGTCTATGTTTTTGGGATTTAACATATGGGTTAAAGGTCTTGTGGGAATTGAAATGTAATGCGGCAACGGTAACAGTGCTGCCACAGCAAAGGCGATGGTGCATGGTGGTAGATTGTTGGTGTGTTCCCATTTGAGTTTGTATGTGTGATCGAGTGTATGTTTTGGAAAAAAGGTAAGTGCGTGTTTGATTTTCTGTTTTCAAGTTATTTTTAGTTTTGCAAAATACTCAAAACTTGTTTTGTATAGCATTTTTGAAAATACATTTTCGAAAAACAATGTTAAATTTATAACATAAAACTTAAAACATATTTTGACATATTAAGTATTTTCACTGAAAACATTCAAAAGATGAAAATAAGTGTTTTAAGTAAAATTTTGAAAAATAAAATATAAAATTCTAAAAAATAAAATCCTAAAGTTCTAGAAAATAAGGGCTCATTTGGTTTGTACTTTCATTTTTAGTTGGGAAATATACAGAACTATAATACTTTTTAAGTATACAATTTCACATTTAACCCCCTTCGTCACTACCATCAGCCCCACCTCAAATCTACAACCCACCACCACCACCATCTCTACCTCTAACCCATAACTACCATCACTGCCACCTCCATACCATCAAACTGATATGTTACTCTTACAACTCCATCATCGTCAACACAAAACATCTCTGTCACTACCTCAAATCCAAAACTACCACAATTGCCTCTACTTCAAATCCACCAACACCACCACTTGTACCTCAAATCCACCACTTGTACCACAAATCCACAATTACCACTCATCCCTCAAAATCCACCACCACCTCATAGTTAAGACAATGTCACCCCCCTCCCCCTCCCCTTCACCTTCAACACACCATAAATCCACCATCGGACTACAATAAACCATTGACGCATAATCATGAACACACACACTCAAAAGCAATTTTTAGTCCAATCGATGAAGACCCATGGCTGGAATAGTGACAGAATGAGGTGACGACGCCATGAGTGTAGGTTCAATTGGGTGGGTCCTTGATAGAATGCATAATAACTATTTAATTTGTTATATTTCCTCATATTTTGATGATTACAATCGCTCAAGTTTTTAATTTTGGTTGTATTTTGTGTTTCAAGGGTTATATGAAGGACTTGGATCAAATTGGACTCAATTTCACAAGTTTTGGAAAGCAGAATTGAAGCTTAAAAGAAAAAAGAGAAAGTGCACAATGCTGAAGGGAGCTTTTCTTAAGGCGTGGGCACGCCTTATTGACCCGAACGGAACGACCAAAGACTAATAGGTGGGATTTTTGTGAAGGAAGGCTTGGAAGACTATACCTATTTTCCAAAAGGAATGAGAATATAATGTCTTAGAGGGACCCCTTATGTAATTAGAGGATTTTGTTAAATTTGGGGATGATTAGAATTAGACTAGAAATAGTAAACCAAAATGTTATCTTTTCAAGAAGGAGATAATCATTCCATAAGTGACTTGGTCCTTTAAAAATAGAGAAGAGCTGCACATTTTGAGGGGGAGAAAAAGAAAAGAAAAAGGAAGTTAGAAAAAAGATTGTTTTGTTTTTCCGAATTTTCATAGATTGCTAAATTTCTATTCCAACACAAAGTTAATTGAAGTTTTGATTCTTTAAGAATTGTGAGATCGAATTAATTTTCATTGTTCTTCTATTCATTCTCTATTTATATATCTTATGCGTTTCTTGAAATTATTGTTCTGGTTGATTATACAAAGTGCATGTTTTTTTATTGTCAAAATGATATATCGCCAATTAGAAATCTAAACCCGTAATTGTTTAGATATTCTAATATTAGTGGTAAAATAACATAGTTGATTACAAATAGGGTTTTCAATTTATATTATGGAGATATATAATCTAACTTAAATGAATCACGCTTGTGTATTTGTTGGTTAGAATTGGTAGTCTTTCTAGAGATTAATGTTGTTGGTAAATTAAATCCTAAGATCATGTATAGGGTTGTTTATTGACAAGAGAAATAGTCAAAGAGTGTCTCTTGATTATCGAGAAAGTAAGGAAACATAGGTTATTAGATCGTATCAATGACCATAACAAATTTGGTGAAAAAATAAAGAATTTTATTTTTTGCATCAATAATCGATCCTTCAAATCAATTCTAAGATTATATCTTGGGCTGGGTATTCGACTAATATTGATCTTTTCTTTAATTTGCATTCTAGAAAAATTGCTTAAATTTAATTCATTTTAATTCACAACAATCCAAACACCCCCACCCCTCTTTTCTTTTATTGTCATAATCTTTGAAGAATTGAATCTAACCAATCCCTATGGATACGATCTTGCTCTCCCTTGCAGTAGTTTATACTTCAAGTGAGCAAGCATTTATTATTTGTTGGATTCGATACCCACCAAATTTTTGGCAAAATCCTCTAATTACATAAAGGGTCTCTCTAAGATATTATATTCTCATTCCTTTTGGAAAATAGGTATAGTCTTCCAAGCCTTCCTTCACAAAAATCCCGCCTATTAGTCATTGGCCGTTAGGGTCAGTAAAACATGCCCACGCCTTAAGAAAAGTTCGCTTCCGCATTGTGCACTTTCTCTTTTTTCTTTTGAGCTTCAATTCTGCTTTCCAAAACTTGTGAAATTGAGTCCAATTTGATACAACTCCTTCATATAACCCTTAAAACACAAAATACAACCAAAATTAAAAACATGAGCGATTGTAATCATCAAAATATGAGGAAATATAACAAATTAAATAGCTATTATGTATTCTATCAAATTCCCCCACACTTAAACAATGGTTATCCTCAAGCAATCAATAGCTAAAGGTTATCAATTGTTCTTCCATATTTCTACAACCCAAACCATCAGGCCTCAAAGGTTTAAGTCTCAACACCACAAGGAAGTAGCAAGAAATAGAGTAAATTCCCATTTACCAACACAAATGACCAATTACGTTGACAATTTCTCGAAAGCTATATGTAGTGGGATTTGACACCCTTGCCTTAGATTCACTCAATACGCTCAAAAGTGTTTAGGGTGTCAAGAATATACTCTCAAGTCAATACATAGAAGACCATTACCATAGGCTTGCTAATATATCACATTGGTATCACCAATGGTTTGAATGCGAAGTAAGGGTCTTAAAATAGGTTGTAACTGGGCTTGGGTAAGGTGGGATAAGAAGGATTTCTTTTTGGCTATATCATTGAAGGAATTTTACGAACTTCTTCACAAAAGCTCAGTTAAACTTCATGTACTTCTTTTAATCAAATCAAACCTGAACAATTTAAAACTGCACTTCTTTGCTTCACACAGTCATCCCTTGGTAAGTGTACTGCATATCATATATATACCGCCTATACTAATTTACTGGGGATGATTGCATTTTGACCATTCATTAAAGCGTCAAATTTGGAGACGAAACTCTTTCTTTTTTCGAGAATGTTGACTGCAACTTCAATACTTTATCCCCAACATTTCTTTCATACTCGCATCTCAAAAAGACAATGAGACTTACAAAATGAATCCTTGATTCTCAATATCTTTCAATCTTTCCAAGAAGTTAAACTGCATTTTCTCCAAGAACAAGTTAAACTTCAAGCTTCATGTGAACAAGCTTATATATTTCTTCAATGCAAGGTTCAAAAGAAGGGAAGATTAGCAACATAAATAAGATATCTCTTGGCTTGTATTGTGGTTAATTTTCAACAAAGAGGCTAAAGCTCAAAAGTGGGTATCTAGGGGTATAATTCAAGTTAAGCTTTTTAAGATAGCTAAATTTAGCTTCACTTAAATGCCCTTACTTATTTTATGCATCCAATTACCAAATGGACATCTTGACATGCATAACAAAGCAAGTTCTAGAAGAATTCAACTACGTACGACAATCACACAATCAAAGAGATGGAGCATGATGTAATGTAAATGCTCAGAGGCCCAAAAGCTCACAAAATGGGGTTAATTTGCATCAAATCCCACACATTCTTCATTTAGGCAACCATCAAGAGCAATCAATCATAACGCAGTAAACAAGAATTCAAATACTTATGCTAATTCCTCACTGTGTCTTAAAATGATATCATAATTAAAACTAAAATCAAAGTTCAACTAAAATAGAATAAAAGCACAATTCAAATTCAAGGCAAAATTATAGCAAGAACCCTCCCCCACACTTAGTCCAGACATTGTCCTCAATGTAACAAAATAGATTAAAAAAACTATATAAAGAAAAGAAACTATATAAAAAAAAATAGAGGACTCCTCTGGAGATATTTAGATGCTAGGTGGTGGTGAAGGTGGAGTGAATTTCATGTGAGCAAAGAATGCTGTCATATTCTTTTCCATCCTTGCAAGTTGAAGCTCGAGCTTTTCAAACCGATCATCGTACAGCCTTTTGGAAGGTGTTGTGGAGCTTGACTATCGATAAGGAACTAAGGACCATTCATTACTCACGGTTTTTGGAATTGTGCGTGTTGGTCAAGGTGCAATAGGTCCTGGTTCATGCAAATAGTACACGCATGCTTCCTTCCAAACTAAACCCATTGTCTCCAAACAACATAAGTCCAATAGTTGCATCTCACAAGTAATATGAAGATCATTATCATTAAGATCAATTAAATTTTCATGCACAACCAAATGAGTAATCAAAGAACCCAAAATTAAAGGACGTTGGTTGGTTATAACATTGGAAAACTGGGAGGCTAACAAATATCCAAGATTCACCTTGATCTTCTTTTGCATACACCATAGGAAATAAAATTCAGATTTGGCCAAAATCGCAGCAGAATCTTTCCTACCCCAAAAAGTAAATGCAAGAAACCTATGAATGTATTTCAAAGTAGGATCATGAAGATAGGAATCTTTAGATTTATTCGGGTCATAGTAGTTATAAGTAGACAGTGTTTTATATAAACTAATAGGTTCAAAATTCTCACTATACTCGCAAGCACTGTTCAAATACTCATCGATTGCACCATATTCCTCATTGACAAAGCCAAATGCAACATTAAATTCAGTAATTGAAAGCTTGAACTCTTTCCCCATAAGTCTAAATTGAACTACCATTGGGCTACTAAGCGTGAATTCTGCAGGTTTCTTAAATTCAAAAGTAGTATAAAACTCTCTAACAAGTTCAATATAGGCCGGACATTGAATTGAAAAATAAGTCTGCCATCCTATATTGTCAATTAATTCAAGCACATTCATCTCAATATGTAAATGAGCCATAGTCGGTTTATGAATGTACTTACAAGGGGTGATAGGCTTACCACAAATTTTCTTATACATGTCCTTGTCCTTTTTCTTTATAAATTGTGAGTGTCCATTCAAATCAAACTCAGAAGGTGGAAGTATATGCATTCCCTTACCAATTCAAGCCCTTTTCCGCATGGATAAAGTGCTAACCTCGGTGTTGGTTCGGGTCATTGCACTTGGATTCGGTTAAGTGGACTTACTAGTGTTGACAGTGGTGTTGGAGGTGCCCTTTTGTTTTCCCATGGGTATTCTAAGTTTTCAGCGAGTCGTTTGTGGCGATTGAGGAGGTGAAAAGGGGAAGGGGGCGGTGGTTGGTAGCGGACAAGAGGAGAGAGGGAAAGAAGGATAGTGAGATTAGGGATTTAAGATTTTGGGTGTGTCCGTTTTTATTTCCCCTTTTCTGGATTTTTTTCTTGTCCCTCAAACCCGAGGAGCACCGTGAATAAGGTGTGGGCATGCCTTATTTTGGTTTCATTGATTCTTTTACAAGCTCTCCCACTGCTTAATAAATGTTGATCCCTGCCCACTTGAAACAAGATCAATTACACCTTAACGAATTAAAAAGGTCATAAAAAAATAAGAATAATGAAATAAAGATAAAATTGATTGCTAATACTAAAGAAAAATTTAGGTTGCCTCCCTAAAGCGCTATTCTTTAACGTCTTTGGCTAGACGTTGCTATTTCTCAATAGGTGTAACTTGGGCATTCCAAACTAATTTGATCAACATTATATACTTGAAAACCTTCATAAAAAGGTTTCAAGCGATGCCCATTGACTTTAAAAGTCTTACTAGTATCCAAGCTTTGAATTTTGACTGCACCGCGAGGAAACACATTAGTAACAAGGAAAGGTTCTTGTAGGCGTCAGTGCGGATCTCCTCCAACTCTTGTAATTGTAATTTCCTTTAGTTACCTGACTCATCCATTCTAATATTGCAATGCTCGACAACGCAATTTGCCATGTGTTCTAGCTCTACTGGAAGGTGACATGGTTTTCCAAATACCAAGCGGTAAGAAGACATACCTATAGGAGTTTTATAGGTTGTTCGATATGCCCAAAGTTCATCATCGAGCCTTAGACTCCAATCCTTCATGGTCGGGTTGACAGTCTTTTCAAGTATGGATTTAATTTCCCTGTTGGATACCTCAGCTTGTCCATTTGTTTGCGGGTGATAAGCAGTAGAGATACGGTGAGTAACATTGTATCTTTTTAATAAACCTTCCACCCCTCTATTACAAAAATGAGTCCCACAATCACTAATGATATCCTTTGGTGTCCCAAACCTAAAAAAGATATGAGATTTGACAAAATCTACAACCACTTAGCATCATCAGTCCTGGTAGCCTTTGCTTCCACCCACTTTGAAACATAATCCACAGCAAGAATAATGTACACATTATTATAAGAAGAAGGAAAAGGGCCCATGATGTCAATACCCCACACATCAAATATTTCACAAACAAGAATAGGGGTAATTGGCATTTGATATCTACGCCCTATGGTTCCAGTTTTCTGACATTGTTCACAAGACTTGCAAAACATGTATGAGTCATGAAACAAAGTAGGCCAAAGCAATCTACACTCTAATACTTTGCGGGTTGTTCTCTTAGGACCGAAATGGCCCCACAAGCATGAAAAAATTTTAAAATTCAAGGAATTTCTTGTTGGGGCACACACCTGTGAATAATTTGGTCAAAACATTGTTTTCACAAGTAAGGGTCATCCCACACATAATATTTAGCATCACTTTTTATTCTATCTTTTTGAGGCCTAGACACATCATCTGGTAGTGTTTTAGTAACCAAATAATTAACTATATTAGCATACCAAAGGACTATCTCTTGAATGGAAAAAAGATACTCATCCGGAAAACTGTCCTTCAATGGTGATGGTTCCTCACTTGTGATTAATCTACTAAGATGATCAGCGACCAAATTTTCTGTACCCTTTTTATCACGTATCTCTAAGTTAAACTCTTGTAGCAAAAGAATCTACCGAATAAGTCTAGGTTTCGCCTCCTTCTTCAAAAATAAGTACTTCAGAGCTGCATGATCAGAATAAATAATCACTTTAGTACCAAGCAAATATGGACGAAATTTTTCTAAAGCAAAAACAATAGCTAAAAGTTCTTTTTCCGTAGTTGAATAGTTTGTTGTGCACTATCAAGTGTCCTGGAGGCATAATAAATGGCATGATTGGCTCTTCCAACTCTTTGTCCAAGCACAACACCTACTGCATGATTACTCGTATCACACATGAGTTCAAATGGAAGGCTCCAATTCGACGGCTGGATAACTAGTGTTGAAGTGAGCGTATCTTTCAATTTATCAAATGCACTTTTACATGCCTCATCAAATTCAAATACCACATCTTTTTTTCAATAATTTACACATAGGCTGAGTGATCTTGGAAAAATCTTTGATAAAGCGCCGATAAATCCTGCATGTCTAAGAAAAGAGCGAACTCTCCATACATTTGTGTGGTAAGGCAAAGATTTAATAATTTCTATCTTACATTTATCAACTTCAATACCCTTGAAGGATACAATATGACCCAGAATAATGCCTTGATCAACCTTAAAATGACACTTCTTATAATTCAAGACTAGGTTTGTTTCTATGCATCTTCTAAGCACTTTTTGGAGGTTACTTAAACATGCATCAAAAGAATCATAGTAGACTATAAAATCATCCATGAATACCTCTATAATGTTCTCCACGTAATCTAAAAATATACTAACAGTACACCTCTGGAATGTAGCAGGGGCATTGCAAAGTCCAAATGGCATTCGTCGATATGCAAAGGTGCCAAAGGGACATGTGAATGTGGTTTTCTCCTGATCTTCAGGATACAACTGGAATCTGATGAAAACCTGAATAACAATCAAGTCTACAATAATAACAATCAAGACTACAATAATGAGTACGACTGGCTAAACGTTCAAGCATTCGATCTATAAACGGGAGGGAAAAGTGATCTTTTCTAGTTGCTGTATTTAACTTCATATAATTTATACACACCCGCCAACCATTTTCAACACGAGTAGGCACCTCTCACCTTCAGAATTTCTAACAACTGTTATACCTGTTTTCTTTGGAACAACCTGAATCGGACTTACCTATTTACTATCCGAAATTGGATAGATCATACCTGCATCTAGAAGTTTCAAGATTTCTTTCTTTACCACTTCCATCATGGGTGGGTTCAGTCTTCATTGAGCTTCCCTAGAAGGTTTACAACCTTCTTCTAGTAATATCCTATGCATGCATGTAGAAGGACTCAACCCCTCGATGTCAGCTGTTGTCCATCCAATAGTCGCTTTATACTCTCTAAGCACCAGAATTAATTTATCTTCCTCCAAGGTAAAGAGTGTTTTGGAGATAATTGTTGGAAAAGTTTCTCCTTCTCCTAAGAACACGTACTTTAGATGATCTGGTAGAGGTTTCAATTCCAATTTTGGTGCCTGCATAACAGAAGGAAGAAGTTTTGCGTGAGAAAGAGGCAATTTAATTTGAGATAAATTATACCTTATAGGTTTAAGTGACTCTAGTTCGTGAATTGCGTCTTATAAGTCAGAATCCAACACAAACTTCTAATAGCTTTCTCTAGTCCTCTAAGAGTGAAGCTCCTGCTAAGTGCAATTATCAATTTATTATCATCAATAAGATCAAAAAAATATTGTGATAAATGGTCAAAAACATCCAACACATAAACACACATCACTAGGATATCTCATGGCATCATAGATATTAAATTTAATAATTTCACCATCAAACTCCATTGTGAGTATACCACCATGCACATCAATCTTTGTCCTAGATGTTTTCAAGAATGGCCTTCCTAACAGGATTGGTATAGGATTAGAAGAGTCATCTTCTTCCATATTATGCACATAAAAATCAGCAGGAAAAACAGAAAAACCAATTGATTAACTTGCACTAGAACATCCTATTAGACTCCCTAAGGATACACAATATACCTATCAGCAAGTTGAAGAATCACACATGTTTCTTTCAATGGACCATTATTCAAAGACGGATAAATAGAAAGAGGCATGACATTTATCGAAGCTCCTAGATCTATCATTGTTTTCTCAATCCTAACATTACCTACTTTACAATGAATAGTGAACATACCTTGGTCTTTGCATTTGGGATGTAATTTCCATTGAAGGATGGCTGAAACGTTCTCTCCCCATGCATATATTTTCATTACCTTTCAACTTCCTCTTGTTGGTGCACAATTCCTTGAAAATTTTAGCATATCGAGGCACCTATTTAATTGCATCAAGTAAGGAGATATTTACCTCAATTTTGAGAAAGGTCTCCAAGATTTCCTACTCTTCTTCTTTCTTGGATTT
The DNA here is from genome assembly GCA_903798385.1 of Fraxinus cuspidata. Lineage (NCBI taxonomy): Eukaryota > Viridiplantae > Streptophyta > Magnoliopsida > Lamiales > Oleaceae > Fraxinus > Fraxinus cuspidata. The sequence goes on from CAIGRP010018955.1 coordinate 20,904, forward strand.
ATTCAATCTTATAGGAAAAGGAGAGTTTGTCACCAAAATATTGGGTTTGTCTCTATTAAGGCTTTCAGACTTGTCTGTTTGAGGTTGAGAGATAGCCTCATTTTCAGCTTCTTTTCCTGAGTTGCCTTGCTTCATCTTGCTAGGTTCTTTCAATTTTTTCCCACTCCTTGTTTTAGATTAACAATAGTTTGTGAAGGTAATTTACCTTAAGATTAAGGAAAAACCAATTGATTAACTTGCACTAGAACATCCTATTAGACTCCCTAAGGATACACAATATACCTATCAGCAAGTTGAAGAATCACACATGTTTCTTTCAATGGACAATTATTCAAAGACGGATAAATAGAAAGAGGCATGACATTTATCGAAGCTCCTAGATCTATCATTGTTTTCTCAATCCTAACATTACCTACTTTACAATGAATAATGAACATACCTTGGTCTTTGCATTTGGGATGTAATTTCCTTTGAAGGATGGCTGAAACATTCTCTCCCCATGCATACATTTTCATTACCTTTCAACTTCCTCTTGTTGGTGCACAATTCCTTGAAAATTTTAGCATATCGAGGCATCTATTTAATTGCATCAAGTAAGGAGATATTTACCTCAATTTTGAGAAAGGTCTCCAAGATTTCCTACTCTTCTTCTTTCTTGGATTTATTCAATCTTGTAGGAAAAGGAGAGTTTGTCACCAAAATATTGGGTTTGTCTCTATTAAGGCTTTCAGACTGGTCTGTTTGAGGTTGAGAGATAGCCTCATTTTCAGCTTCTTTTCCTGAGTTGCCTTGCTTCATCTTGCTAGGTTCTTTCAATTTTTTCCCACTCCTTGTTTTAGATTAACAATAGTATGTGAAGGTAATTTACCTTAAGATTCCAATATATTCACAGTTGATGCTAATTGACTCACTTGATTCTCCAAGTTTTTGATGCCCGTCCTAGTTTCTATTGAAATTGTTGTGTGTTAGTTGCAAGTGATTTAAAAATTTCTTCTAGAGACACACCTGAACTTGAAGAAGGCTGTTGTGGTGGAGAAACGTGATGTCTAGGTTGGAATTGTGATCCTACCCCCATAGCTAAAGTTAGGGTGATTCCTCCATCCTAGGTTGTAAGTATTTGAACAAGGATCATATTTCCTTTGTGGTGGGCCTGGAAATCTTTCAACTACATTAGCCTGCTCAAAAGAATCTTCTTGAAGTGTATGACACATATCAGTTGGATGGCCAGTAGCAGCACAAATTCCACAAGTGTTAACCTGCAGCATATTTCCTACAGCCATTTGTTGAACAAGAGATGTTAACTTTGCTATTTAGTTTTCAAGGGAGGATACATTTATCTCATTCACCCTTCTCAAGGGGTGTCTTATCTAGATGCAAATTGTTGTTAGTTGGAAGCCATGATGGAGATCAAATCTCTAGCAGTAGTGGGGGTTTTGTTCACTATAACAAATCCGCTAGCTGCATCCATCATCTTCCTCTCCATGGGTAACAATCCCTCATAGAAGTATTGAATGAGTAGTTGTTCAGACATCCCATGTTGAGGACAGCTTGCACACAGTTGCTTGAATCTTTTCCAATATTCATGAAGGGTTTATGTATCTTTCTGTTTGATTCCACATATTTCCCTTCTGATGTTTGCAGCTCGTGAAGCTGGGAAAAACTTATCAAGGAACAAACTAACGATTCATGTCCATGTGGTTATAGAGCCTGGAGGTAAATAAAATAGCCAATCCTTCGCTCTCTTGGGTAATGAGAATGGAAAAGCCCGCAATTTAATTTGTTCATCGGTCACTCCTTGTGGTTTCAAGCTTGAACACACCACGTGGAATTCCTTTAAGTGCTTATGGGGTCTTCATTCTCAAGACCATGGAATTTAGGGAGCAAGTGGATCAAGCCATGTTTTAGTTCAAAGTCCACCTCCAAAGCAGGGTATTAAATACAGAGTGGCTATTGATTTACATTTGGTGCAGCCAATTCCCTCATAGTTCTTTCTTCATTGGTCATTGCTTGCTCTGCTTCAGAATCACTAGATGAATCAGCCGGTTGAGTGCTAAATCAGAAGATATTCTTGTTTGCCGCACAACTTAGCTTCCTTTCTCAATCCTCGACCTGTCTTCTCAATTTTAGGATCATATTGAAATTCACCTGCACGAGAAGAACGAGGCATAAAAAGAATAAAACAATAAATAAAGAAAGAAAAATTAAATCTATTTGACACCGATCCCTGACAGGGACGCCAAAAATTTGGTGGGTGTCAAATCCAACAAATAATAAATGCTTGCTACATTTTATATTTCAAGAGAGCAAGCATTTATTACTTGTTGGATTCAACACCCACCAGTCCCATCGACGATGATTGAATTTGATATTTTTGAAATTCATAAATTGTAAATTCGAAAGCTTTTCTTGTATAATTTGGGCCCCACATGGTGTTGTGGAGCAAAACGAATGTGGGATTGTGTTTGGAAGGTGATTTCTCCGACGATAAGTGGTGATGGCGATGGCTATTACAATCGACGTTCTCATGACTATGAGGACATGTTTTGTAGAGAGAATGTTACATATAGTGGGAAAATAATAGGTGGGAAGGATGTGAAACTAATAGGAAAATATGGTAACTATCCTTATTTAGTTTGTATTAACATAAATTTATTAATATATAATTAAAATATTAATTAACACCTGATTTATGAAAGTACAAGTTTAAGTCCTGATTTTTGAAAAGTATAGTTAAAAGGTAAGAATTTGCTTAATTTTTCCTTTCGGGTTTTAAGTTCATTTTCAATTATAAGTTTTTATGGTTTGTTTTAAATTGTTAAGATTATGTTTGATTTATCATTCTAAAATAGCTTCTCAAAATTAGAGTTCTAAAAAGTACGATAAACGGTGCACGCAAAATGCCATGTCCCGACAGTAAGCACGAAAATAAACGGTCAACTAGTTGACAGCTTAATGCACGACTAGGCGCACTTTATTAATTTTATTTTTTTTAAAAGGCTTTTTATTTGACTTTTGTTTCAAATTTTTCATTTGAAAATTATATAATCAACTAATTGTATAAACTATTAAGTAAATATATTATTTTATAATTTTAGAAGATTGATATGTCTTATTGTAATTATTAAAAAAAATAGAATGATTAAATTTTTAAATAATATTAAAAATAAGAAAACGTATAGGCTTGTAAAGCTTGAAATTGGCATTGTCTAGTCATACTTTACGCTTTTCAAAACATTGATAAAAATAAAAGTTTAGAAAAAAAATTAGAAAAATGAAAAACTGTAAAAAAAATAATTCAAGCTCTTGTTGGTTATTTAAATAAAAATTCTAAAATTATATATTTAAATGAACATTAATTAAAATTCTCAATTCACATAATAATTTTTATTTTTATTTCCTACGTTTTGTCAACTTAATTTATTTTTCATTTTTAGTTACTTTCGTAGCAGAAAAATATATTATAAAATACCATCCCCTCTTATTTTATATTCTATTTTTTTGTCTACAGTTTTCTAGAACTAATTTTTTTCTAATTATGTTAAATGTACACTATGCATCTATTACAACTATTAAATTTAGTTTTATCATTTTATTTATTTGTACTTCTATGGGTATTCTGGGACTTTCGGTTGGCTTTATTTTAGATATTAACAAATTATTTTTTCTTGATTTTCTGTTTTTAAATAATTATTTTCTATGAGATTGCCATAAGCTATTTTCTTTTTATTTCTAAATTTCTAATTCTATATTGTATTTCTCCTAATGTTTCATATACTTTATTTATTCTATTATTTATATTTTTTACCCCATCTTCTAATCTTTCATTGATTTCGCTATAATCATTAGTTTTATTATGAACTTCTTTTTTAATTATTAAACAATTNTTTTTATTTCTAAATTTCTAATTCTATTTTGTATTTCTCCTAATGTTTCATATACTTTATTTATTCTATTATTTATATTTTTTACCCCATCTTCTAATCTTTCATTGATTTCGCTATAATCATTAGTTTTATTATGAACTTCATTTTTAATTATTAAACAATTATTACATTGGATTTCTAAGCAACTTTTACATTGATTTATATTTCTATGTTCCGGGTATATTTTCCATTTATATCATTGATCTCTATCCTTTGATCTATTCATGGACACATTCCTATTCTTATTCATCATTTCTACCTCAAGAATTGAAAAATCTAATCCTTCTAAATTACTATAACTATTTTCAAAACTGCTTATTACTTCTAAATTGTCTAATTCTTCATCTGTGTAAATACTATATACTAACTACATGATTTAATATCAGATAATTCTATAATAGTACACTGTATTTCTTTGATTATTATAGATTTAGCGATATTACCTTTACTGTTATTTTTATTGGAGCATTTATTAGCGAAATGTCTAGGGTCTCCATAAATATAACATTTACAATCTTTTTTTTTATTTCTTGGCTTTCTAACCTATCTATTGTAATTAGCTCTTTTAATTTTATAATATATCATATTTGGTCTAATATTATACTTTTTTCTATCTTGATATTGTCTTTTATGCCTTTTATAGATTTTTTTCTTTGGTCTTTTATGATCATAGGTATGTGGAGTATACAAATTTGAAAAAATAATAATTTAATTTCTTTATTTATTTTCTAGCTATTTCTTCTATGCAGTATTCATTTAGTTTTTCAGTTATAAATTTTATATTAGCACTAATAGTTAATTCTCTTGCTGGTGCTGATTCTACATCCTTTTTAATCTTAACATTACTTGATGTCGGTATCTTTCTATATAACCTTTCAAGTATAGATATATCTAATGCTAATTCTGCCGCACTTACTAATTTTTCAAAATATAGTAAAAATGGTTTATATAGTTCATATTACTAATACTTAATTGTTTTAAATCTTCTAAGGCTCTAATTTGTTCATAAGTGTTATCTTTATTGGGCAGATCCTATAATTATTTCTCTTATAAAGTATGTAGAATTTTTAGGATTGTCTTCTCTGGCCATTCTTAATCAAATTTCTTCTGATTTAGTCTTTTGGCTGTGACGTATATGTCTAACACTGTATTCCCTAAATAAGTTTCTAAATAAGTCCACATTTCTTCTATAGTCATCTGTATAGGTACACTATTATATACTCTAATTACAGAATTTTCCCATTTGGTTATAGTACTAGATCTGTCTTAAGGCCTACAATTATTTAATTCTAAAATTAATCTTCTAGCGCTTGCTATTAGTAAATCACATCATTCTTTTGACTATCTCTTTCCTAGGCTTTTATATTTATTGTCTTTCCATTCATATAGATTTGTAGGAGGAAAATGATACTTTCCTCCTATGTCGTATTCTGTATTCATGAGTTTTTTCTCTTTCCAAATTGTTGGCCAATCTCTTGCTTAGTTCTTTTATTACCTTCGATGCTTTCTTCCATCTTAATTTCTATATTTTGTAGGTCTTTTTCTAATAATATTCTAATTTCTATTTCTCTAGATCTTCTAAGATTTCTATAATATTCCATAATTATATATTCGAATTCTTTTTCATCGTCTTCACTTTTATCTTTCTTACTATTTTCATCTTATGAATTAGTTTTATCTTTACTATCATAGTCTTCTATTTCGAAGTATCTGCATTTCTCTTTGTTTTCTTCTTATTATGTTTTGTATGTTCTGTTTGATAATTATAATTCATGAACCTAATACTTAGAGTTCCATTAATATTTTTGTACATAATATTATCTTCTAGCACTAATATAAATCTTTCTAAGAAGTTTACTAGAAGTTCTAAATTTAAGTAATCTATTCTTTTTACAAACTAAATGTTTTAGACTAAAAGACAACTATGATACCAAATAAAAGAGAGATTCTTTCTAATGAACAAAGAAGCAAAGTAGATGAATTATATTTGTCTAGTGGCATAAAATATAAAGACTGGAAACAATATTTTGTAATGGCCTCATAGTACTTTATCGTTCAACAAATTAATTTCTTCAATTTTTTCAGCTCTCTCTTAGTTTTTTTTCTTGATCTTCTAAGAAAGACTTTAAGACTATAACTAAAAAGATTTTCATCATCTTTAAAAAGGTTAAAACAAACTCCCTTAATCAGGATAAAACACAGCCAACTTAACTAATAGGATTAAATGGAATCCAGAATAAATAGGTTGAGAACGTTACAAATATGTTTGAAAATAGAATAAAATATTATAATATTGTTTCTGAATAAATTAATTCCTTGCTTAGAGAATTATGAGCAAAATGAAGTATGGAAAAACTTACTAAAATTAGAAGTCTGAGTTTATAACGATTGCGAGAGATTTTTTGAGTACAAGTGTTATAGTATGCTTGGTGTTTTTCGATGTGTCATTATTTTATGAAAAGCCTCTGACTTTTTTTTAGAAGTAGATGCTGGTACATCACATCAACTTCTTTCAAAAAAGTAAACAACATGTATATCTTTACAAGCATATGATTTACAATTAAAGATATGGATATTAGCTTTATAGATGTATGGGCATAATAAAGATTCATTTGTTTTTACGGTTTCCTTTTTGACTTTCTGTGTTGATAATTGTCCATGCTCTCTAATAATGGTCCTTCCTTCATCTTTATGTCTTTTCTTCTTTTTGAATTATTGTACTATTATCCATCATCTCTATATAGGCTTCTTCTTGGTCTGCGTTTCATTAATTTTGCCATCAGATATGTATTCTTCTTCCTCTATATCTGATTGATTTTCTGATAATTCGTCATTTGTTTCTTGAAAGACCGTCAAGTATAGTTCTTTTTACTGAAAATTTGATGCTGAAATTCTTCATCTTTTAACTTTTATAGCAAGATGTTCTAGACAGAAAATAACTTCATTGTTCCATTGTGCTACAAGTATGGAATCATTATTTTGAATTTATATCATTTTCGCTGTCTCTAAGATCCATCTTTCATAATCTATCTGTATAATTTTTATTTTGGTATTTTTTTTTCTTTTTGAAGAAAGTCTAAATCTTTTGGCTATTTCATATTTATAATATAATGATAAAATTGTATTATTATATCATTATTTACAAAAGGTGGTCTGAAAATGAATTGGATCATTAAATAGATCTTTTAATCGATCAAAAGTCTGTTTAAATTAGGTGGGAAGAATAGAACAGATGAATTTTTAATAGATGATTCATACTTGGGGCCATGTTTAAGAAAATACAAATTCTTAGTGTGGTGGTAGCTTAGAATTTGGGAAAAATCAATTATCTCTTGTACAACTGATTTATTTATAGAATTTCGAACAATACTAATATAATTTGCCAATTTTCTGTTTTAATTCATATAAATTCTTTTCTTACCCTACAACTGTAGAACCTGTTAATTTAATAAGTTTTTCTATTATGTCATAATAATTTCTACTTTTAGAAGCAATATCTTTAAAGATGGGTCTTTCAACAATATTTTTAGAATTAAGTCTTTCTAAACTGTCTTGTAATTGAAGAATTTCATTTTGATATTTATTAATAGTCTGTTGAGATGAAGAGATTTCATCTTCAAGAATTTGCAATCTTTTTTCTAATGAACGCTTACTACAATTCAGATCTCTAACAACTTTTATCATAGTTTCGCAACTATCACATAGTTGTATTGACGAAGATGAAGATGAAGATGATGGTTGAGAAGTGGAGGTTTACATAGTCATAATCTGTCTAACTCTTTCAGATAGATAAAAATTAAATCCTATCATTTCTATACAAAAATTTAAAACTTCTTTTAACATGTAAAATCTTTTGAAAAATGGATCTGAAAATCTTTCTACATGTTATAATGTTCATGGCTAATAATTATATATACCAGGCTCTCTACCTTTTATTACAACAAAGAAACTAAAATTTCTACTTTCTACTT
>CAIGRP010018960.1:11045-33670 GCA_903798385.1 Fraxinus cuspidata
GGAAAATTCGTAACAAATTTTGGTAACCACTCAATTAATTCAATTAGAATGATTATAATTGAATAATTGTGAATTTTGAAAGAGTGTGACGGACCTTTAAAATTTTATGGGCCTTAGTAAACTTTAGTTTAGTAAACTTAATTGGGATAGTTATTTAAATTTACTCAACCCATTATTTGTTATTTTATTCATATTATTTATTTTTTTGTCTACATAACCTTTTCCTCTACTTTATCTTATGTTTGTAACAATATATATATATATATATATAGCGGTTGCTAGGAACTCACTCATTCATTGAGTTGAGGATTATTCAATCTATTTCTCTTATTGTTAAGTTGGTATCAGAACCACTTAAGTCAAACGTCATTTCTCGTCGGCAATATCAAATAATGTCTTCCTCAACTTCTGAAACTCTTCCAGTTCAATGCTTAAAAATCTCATCACCTTTCGGTGGAACACTCAACCATGCTTTTGTGATCAAGCTGGATCGCAAAAGCAATGGTTCTTCCCGTCGTTAGGAGCCATAAATTAGATGGTATCTTCTTGGCAAGAAACCGTGTCCACTTGCCTTTCTAACAACTGAGAATGGGACTGCACCTAAAACTGAGAATGGGGCAGCACCTATTCCAGTAACTCATCCTAACCCAGAGTATGAGGATTGGGTTACTATCGATCAACTATTACTTGGATGGCTCCTTGGTTCGATGAGTGAATCAGTTTTAACAGAAGTCGTCAGAATGTCGATATCCCATAAGGTGTTGAATAAGTTGAGACTATTTATGCTAATCATTCAATGGCAAATTCTCTTAACTACCGACAGCAGCTACAACGGATTGTCAAAAGCTCTATGTCAATTGATGAATATCTCACCAAGATGAAGAATTACTCCGATCAAATGGGGGTAGCTGGTCAGCCCCTTCCATTATTATACTTAATAACGATTGTTCTTACTGGTCTTGATCGTGACTGTTGACCCCGAAAAATGGTCAAGACACGTGGCCAACAGAACAACACTCCATGTAAGCTCCTCCCTACGCAAGGTAATACACCGTTAGTCACTCGTGGCCTTTTCTGATGGAGGTAAAGCGGTCGCGAGCACTCCAACGATCAAGTTAGTGATTTTGTAACTAAAAAGTGACGTCCGGTGGTGAGGTGGTCATTGGAATGTGGCTAAGAGTGTGTATATGTGTGTGTTCTTCAGAGTTAAGAATTTTTCAAGGTTAGGAATCAGAGATCCTCCTCCTTTTACCTTAATTAGGGAATACTTATACTAAGAGGAAGGGAGAGGAGAATCGTTGGATGTAGGGATACGTGGCTTTGGATCCAGGCAGATCATCCCTTCATAGGCATCAATCTGTCAATCCATACGTTGGCAGGTATTAAATGTTTCCTGACATAGCAGCGTGAGTTGACCGTTTGGAGTCTGAATCACGTCTCATCAACCAGGCTAAGGATTTGATTTTGGGGAGATCTTCTCGTAAAAGATCTTGGGCCACCTACTTTCAGTTCCATCAACGTGGCAGATGAACTAGGTAAACAAAGTCGAGGGTCACCTACTTTCAGTTCGTAACGAAATCAATTCGTGTGACACGTGGCGAACAAGCTGGATGGATAAGGTAGAGGACTCCTGAAAGCCCGCAATAGTGACTATGATAGTGTCGTCTAACTTATTATTCATCAGAAGGCTACCATCACTTGGTCTGATGTTGAGTCGATACATCTCACTCAAGAAAGTCGAATTGAACAATTAAATGCTATGAACAACGTCATTCACTCTTCGGCTAATGTTATTACAATGAACAAGCACGGAAATCGCTTCAATAAGGGTTCAACACCAATGAACTCCAATCATTATTCTGAGCACAGTCAGGTTAGAGGAAATCGACCACCAAATCCAGGTGGATTTCGAGGCAGAGGACATGGTAGAGGTGGCCGCTTCAATAGTAACTCTCGACCTATATGTCAATTATGTGGAAAAGTGGGTCATCTGGTTACTATTTGCTACAACAGGTTTGATTTTAATTTCAATAGTCAAGCTAATAAACCAAATAATCAAGCAAATGCCAATATTGCTAATACTGCATTAACTCTTATTGCGATGCCATATGTTGTTAGGGATCCGGCCTGGTATGCCGATAGCGATGCAACGAATCATATTATATCTGATGTTAATAATCTCTCCATGAAGTCTGATTACTATGGTAAGGAAAAACTCATCGTTGGTAATGGTAGAATTAATACCAATGCCTCCACTATACGTCTCACTAATATTTTGCATGTACCAAAGACTATAAAAAATTTGTTGAGCATTTCCAAATTTAACTGCAGATAATAATTTGATTGTTAAGTTTCATTCTGATTTTTTGTGTTGTGAAGGACAAGGTTTCACAGAAGGTTCTACTGCAAAGTCCAAACTTAAGAATGGCCTTTATCAGTTGGATCTACCATCTTCAGCAAGTTCATTTTGTTCATCTTTGTCAAGTCTTTCTTTAATTTCCTCTCCTGAAGTTTTAAACATCGTCATATTGTAGAAATTGGTCTCACTTTGCTTGCTCAATCTTCGTTGCCTCTAAAGTTTTGGTGGGAAGCCTTCCAAATAGTTGTTTACCTCATAAATTGTTTGTCAACTAAGATTCTTCAAGATAAATCTCCAAGGGAACAACTCAATCATTCTAAACCAAGCTATTCTTTTCCAAAAGTATTTGGATGTGCTTATTATCCTTATCTTCGTCCATATCAAAATCAAAAATTTCAATTTCATACTAATAAATGTGCGTTTCTTGGATACAGTGATTCATATAAAGGTTATCAGTGCCTTACTTCTAGTGGCAGAGTTTATAAATCACGTCATGTTGTGTTCAATGAGTCAGAATTTCCTTTTCAATCTGGGTTTTTGACTACTACTTCATCCGAGTCTATTCCTCGTAATATGATAATGTCGTGGGTTAGTCTTCCTTCCTCCATCATGTCATCCTCGAGTAATTCTTCTCTCCAACATGATAATGGCTCATCTCCAAGTTCTCCTGCTATAGGTCCGAACCTGTAAACCAAGTCTCTTCGCTCACACTATGAAACACAACATCATACTAAACACATTCCTTGTGAAAACCCAACGACTGGAGATCTTTCACCTATAGCTATACTGACTGAAGATACTCATCTAACCAATCCATCCTTACCACCTCTAAAAAGTTGTCATGGGCTTGTTCTTATTGACCATTACTATCTCTTGTGCATCTTCTTTGCATAGCTTTCTGTATTATTTAAAAAGACTACCGTGGAATGTGAACACATAATCATGTTATATTGCATCTCCTATATACTGAATTTAATGGTTGCTTACCCCTGGGTTGCAAATTTGAACTATTTTTATGCATAACAATTTTCATTTTAGTGAGAAGTTATCTGGACAAGTATAACTTTTTGCATTCACTTTCCTTTGGATTGACATGTTTCACAGTGGCCATTTTTGTAATGTAAGTTTAATTTCATGCCTCAGAATTGTTTATCTTGTGTGCATCTCAATCTATGAATTCTAAGTCATTTGAAATCTTCATCACAATCCGCCGTCGACTTAGGATATGTATATTTATAGATATAGATTCAGAGGATGAGAATGCCCAATATGTTTTCTGGAATAGACTGATGTGTCACCCCCGTTTCCTTTTGAATTCATCACTGAAATTGAGATGCCCATTAAATGTTGAGAGTGAAGTATGCTGAATTTTAAAAAAAAATGTCATTTACAAATGTAGTTTGGGATCTATATTTAGTTGTATTATTTAAAATAATTTACTTATATGTTAATACTTATATTTCCTTTACATAGTAAAATGTAAATTCTTTTTTAATAATAAGGAATATACGAAATTTTCTGTATTTTCTGAAAATAGTGAAGCCTATTGGATGTGGAAATGATAGATGTTTCTAATCTAGCCCACTAAAGCCCAATAAATCAGGCCACCAATTTAACAAGTGGACTTAATTGAAAAGTGGGAATACCATTAATTTTGCGGTTGGTTGATAAAAAATGTGAAAATATCCAGAAATATGGAGATGCAGAGCGTTCTACCATTTGAGCTACATTCTCAACGTGTGAAGCACTTACATGTATTATATATTAATTTTAATGCCAACATAGTCCGTAACATTTAATCAAATCGATGTGAGTGGTAATTGGATTTGAACGCTATTTATCCAATTAGCGAATGATAAGACCTCAAATGCTTCTATTTGGACCACTAAATATACCAACTTCCCATATTCACTATGCTAAAAATATAGTGAGCATTCTTCGTATGTTGATCAAGTATATCATATGATGAAAATAATCCTTACTTTCATTTATAGATGTAACCATTTTGTTGCAAATTAATGCGTTGAAGTTAACATTGACGATTTCTATAGTGAGAATCATCTATCCATTGCAAAGTATAATCTGATTTAATTCAAATTGAGCATAATGTGGAAAACAAGATTTTGAAATTTTCACAACGTTCGTTCTTCTATTTACATTGTGTGCGACAGAGAGGACGAACAAGTTAAAAGAACATAATTTTCCATTGCCTCATTAAATGATCTACACAAGGCAACAAATTTCCTGTTAGAAGTTACAAGTAAAGTTACAACAATAAAACCTAAATCCCATCAAAGTGACATTATATCATACACAACATTCCTACCCTACATGTGACAATATATACAAACCTAACAGTAACATAACTGCAATAGCAACTTTACGAACCAACAAATCTGTCCAGAGATGAGCTCTCGCGTTCATATTTTATCATGCCATCTTGCCATCTGCCCGATTCCACTCCGGTGGGACCGCCTTCCTCGGCTTCTGTTCACTACTACTCCTAGGTTTGTCCACGACCCGAGAGAGCAGTGAAATCCCACACGATTTCTTTACAAAGTTGGGATTGTGAGTCTTTGTTTCTGCAGCTGACTCCCTAAATAGCTTGCTAGGAGAGGATTTGGTCGACCGGAGTGCAGACCAGTGCAATGGTTCTTTGTTTCCAGATATGGGGCCACCAATATGCTCATTCTTTACATCGGCCGAGAGCCTAAGTTCCTTTGAGGGAACCCTGTCATCAGAAACTTTGACTTTGACCAAATTGTCGAGTCCCGTCTTTGGTTTTGGTGCCTCAAATAATTTTTCAGATTTGATAGATTTCAACTTGCACGTTTTCATGGACACTTGGGAAGGCTTTTTCAGTAATTTTGTCACCCCACATGGATTTCGCTTCAAGGAATGAGTTGCCATCTCACACAGCATCTGAGCAGCAGCAAGGTGTGATGGAGGGTGCTCATCAGTCACTGCTGAAAATATAACAATTAGAAAAAAGAAAATGGACAGAAAAGTTATCAGTGATCAGTGCAAGAATCTTAACATCCGGTGATAACAATAGAAAATCAGCTATCGAAACAGTTGGTCACATAAAATGAAGCATGTTTGGCTTGAGCTTATAAAGAAGTAATAGTTACTTTCAAGCAACTTTTCATTTCCATACATGTTATGAAAACCTACTTTTTTTTTTTTACTTTTCACTAAAAAAAGTCAATTTGAAATTAACTCCTTAACTTCGTGTCAAGACTTGTACACGACTTATTTCCAGATTTGACCAATAAAAGTTATTTTAAAAAAATTACAAGTAAACTTTTTCCTTTATGTAAACAAATATTACTTAGCACGTGTTTGTTAGGTGATAGAAATTAGTTATGGATAAGAGGGTAGTACTTGTGGGTCCCACTAGCTGTGTGGATAAAAGCAGGTTTGACAAAGGTTCTCCCAAACATGCTCTCCTGGCATTACGATCAAAATGCTTTGTCCAATAAATAAACTATTTATTCTAAAACTTGAAAAGTACAAATTTAAAAGTGAACTTCTTGAGCCTAGCCAAACATAGTACACATATATTATGATGGTAAGACACTCTTCATGCCTACATTTGATAATTCCGCTTCTTGTTTGGTTCAACATATTTATCTGAAACAATTGTCCCTAAAAAAATTGTCTATTGTGAAGAAAAAGCAAAAAATATAAGTGAACAAATTGAAATTCAAAGTAGGATGTCAACTAATTGCACCTAGACCTCGAATAAAATTTACCTGGAAAAACTTTGGAAGTTGAGCATGCTTCAGACATGGATAAAACTCGTTGAGAGGACGTAATTTGAGCAACTTCACTTTCAGAAGGTCCCGACTTGAGATTTACTGTAGGAACTAAACTAGGATTGTACGTTAGTGATTCCAAGCCCTCAAGGAAACCAGAGGAACCTTCTTGAAGAGAGGAAATATTTTTTACTTTTACCCATCTCCCTTGGCATGTGGTCCGACTGGAGGACAATTTAGCTGCATCAGTAACCGATTTATTGTGCCCTGAGAAAGCATGTGACCATGGAAAAGGTGGTAAGCCAGTCCGGTGACAAAGTGACTTGCCTAAACGGGGATCAGTATTGTTTCTTGAAGCTGAAGAAGGCTTGGCAGCATCAAGAAGTAAGGAATCCAAATCCTTTGGTGGAGGAAGTGCAAGGCGCTCCAAGATATCTTTTGGATTATATAGTGGTGAATCAACAGTTGAAGTAGATGCTTTGATCTTCTCTTCACAAGATTCCTGAACCTTTGCATGGAGCTCAATTAATTACTCAGAATTTTGAGACAAATTAGAAATTATTTTTGCATACAAATATTACACTGGGTTCTTAGGCATGTTGCATACTCTTGTCAAAAAATCAAATAATGCCAACAACACTAACTATTAACATTGTAATCTTGCAGCAAGATCCATAAACCTTTATAAACAATCTACAGCCAATTGATTATTGAAATTAGAAAATGCTAAAATCAATTAGAAACTTTCTACCTATGAGCTAGTATGCACGGGCACGGGCACGGGCACAGATACAGATACGTATACGGACATGGACATGGACACGAGACATGGACATGCTGACACACAACTTTGAATAGGTAAAAAACACATGGTAATATCTATATAGAATATAGGAAGCCACGTTCAGGAGTTCCTGAGGACTGTAGGTGCCCATATGTGTCGGTCATGACATTCCACCCTAGAAGTGTTAGTCCTTCGAAGTGTATCAGTATGCCTCTGGCTTGTTATGCATATTCTAGGCATTACTGTTCAAACTCTATATTAATGCCAGCAATAATAACATCACATTTGATGTTTCATGTTCCACAGCATATGAATATGCCACTGGATTCCTTCACATATTATAGACATTACTGCTGAAACATCACAACATGACAGCAACAATAATTATACATTTGATGTTTATACCGTTTTGAAGATGTACATAAGATTTTGGCTAAGATCACTTATATACAAATGATGCTTGCAGGCACAGTAGGGTTGCTCACGCAGTGGATCTCAGTCTATGAAGTCAAGAATATTTAATGATGAGAATTCATGGAAACTCAAGAAATTCGGGCTCACTGCAGTTCCAAAATGAATTTTTAATTTTTTTCACCCATGGATTGTGAAGCGTAGAGCAGAAACCAATAGGCTATATAATACAAGGCATAAACAAGAATACTGGCATAGTGTGAATTTTAAGAAAATCCTGCAAAACAATTAATAGAGAGCCAAGTTGATCAACAAGATTATGGTTCTATTGATCTGCATAACTGTGGTTATCCATTTATCATTGCCATATCTTTAAATGCCCCTCGCCATCTAAGCACAGTTCCACATATATTGAGAGTTCAAACTAACCTTGTCAGAGGATGTCAAATCTGCAGTACAGGAATCTTCTTTATCACCATCAGATTGGCTAGCAGTAGAGCCAGCAATCAGCAATCCTGTTGAAATGTCACTGTTGTCATTTTCAGCACATTTCTCGGCAAGAACGGCCTTTTGGAGTCTAAGGACAGAACAAGCCTTTCTTACTGAATTCAGAATATTATCATTTGAATTTGCAACTTTGTTTCCCTTGTCTTTGGTAGTACTAGGGCAGTTATAACTGCCATCAACAAGCTCATAGAAAGACAGCTCATGGATATGTTTTGTGATATCAAAAGCATCAGGTTTCAAACCATATACACCTGAATAAATACTGTAGTCAGATCACTCATTTCACAAATGAATTTAAATAAATATTAACTGCTTAAAATCTTAGAGCTCGAGATCAACCAGTACAAAATACACGTACATCAGACTGCAAAAAATTTATGTTATTGATACTTGATAGAGAAGAAACATATTACATACTATGCAAACAAAAGAAAATGCCATCCTGGACATGCAAAACTATCTAGTAAATGTTAGCCAGAAGCTTGAAACTGTCAATAGCTGAAAAAGTCAGATTCTGTACTCTACATTATGTGAGGTTAATCAATAGAACACCACATCATAACACTTTCAGGCTGCCTCAAATAAAAAAAGTAGAGAACTATCATATCATATTTAAGATTGACCTTGTGGAATTAAAATCTTAGACCTACATAAAATAAAAAAGTCGAACTCCTACAAAAGACCATGCTCAAAGCATCAAATGACTAGCTAAACCAGTCCAACTTTAAATTAGATTTCGGCAACTTGGAGAAGACAGTAATCAGTATCCATGAAACTGCAGCAGCAAGAAAAATACTATTAGAGACCAGTTTCAAAAGAACTACAACCAGTGTCATGTGTCTACCATAATGCATATCGTTAGTTAACAAGATGAATGAGTAAAATGTTACAATAATGAAACATAAGACATGATGCATCATGTTAAAATTATGTTGGAAAGGTGAAAATAAATAGAAGAAACTGACTAGATAAGTTTTCGACAGTTATTAAGAATACAGCCATTACAACTGTGAAGCAGGAATCTATCGGTCAATCCAGTTTACTTAACTGAGTTCATGACAATATATATCTCATATGACCAGGAATAGTTCCACAACCTCGAAAAGAAGTGATACACATATCAATTTCTTCAATAAAAGAGAGATACTGAAGATACACATGAATTTCCAATTTCAGAAGGCAGAAAATTATATTTTGACCCAAAATATGTACTTTAACATGATTTCCTGATCACACATTGAAAAAGTTCGCTTAACGGCTTCATCCCTCGATGAGGACTCAGTTTATCAGTTAGATGAATTTAGCCATTTGATGAATAAGATAATTTGTCAAGTCCAACTGCCACAGAAACGTTGTGGACTATATCAATTACTTCCATAAAATAAGAAAAGAACTCTTCAACCTGAACAATTTAGATCATTATCTCTGTCCATTGCAGTGGGGAGAAATTTCAAATCTTAAATGGCATTTGCTTTTGAGGGGCATTCTTGGTAGACATCTGATGCACTTATATGACACCAATGATATTTTATAAGCTCAACTCAAGTTCCAAGTCATGCAAGAAAATATAAAAACAAAAACATGGAAACTTAATTGAAACTGACAATGTTGATATACTCCTTTATTATCTAGGTAAAAAAAGCACATGCTTATTTCGAAAACCTCTTGTATCTGTTCCTCTCTTGATTACATGCTGGGGGCTTGCTTGCTTGTATGATTAATTCAAATATCCATAGCAAGAGATGTTGGTTCGAAAACAAAATTCTCTCTAGCAAGATGCGTTGGCATGAATGAACGCATATTTTGGAAACAACTGGTTTGGTGGTTATTTTCTCTAGTTCTCTTTCAGTTGTTTTTTTTTTTTTTCAATTCGGGCTGGGAGGTTATGTGAGATTATTTGCATGAAAATTAATTTTTAAGTAGTCAAGACAGTCAGATTTGAAACAAATTATGGGAAAAATGACTTAGGTAGTCAACTCCATATGTATCGGGTGTAAGGATTAGCTTGTGGTCTCTTGCTTGTTATAGAGTACACAATAACTTTAATGAATGATAGTTGACTTATTTTCAATTTCTCCAAAGAAGATCTTCATCAAGATTAAGACTCGGATTCTATCAAACCATATTGGGAAGGATTTCAAGTATTTACTATTCCAGTATTTCACATTAACTGTTTCAGTGATAAAGCTTGAAACTTTTTAACAGAATGGCTAAAAAGAAATCATCTATTAGCATGTACATTGAGATGAAAATTCCAAGGAAAAAAAAAAATGCTAAAGCTCAGTCGCTAATTACCAAAAAAGTTGTTGCCTCCAGCAGCTGTATTTAAGCTAAGCAAGCCATTCTTCAGAGACAATGAATCACATCTACTCTTGGGAAATTTCCCATTTCTTTTGTCCCCACGCTTACCATTTGAGCTGTTCTTTTGCTTGGCAACTTGAGTTTTCTCTATGATAGGAATGGGAATAAAAATACTATTAAGTTTATGGAGTCAAGAGAATTTCTAGCATTTCAAAACTCGGCAATAATACAGAATATTCTTCTTTCTCCGAAGAATTATGACACATCATGCTATAAACTCCAGATAAGTAGAAAAGTGCACCAATGTAATATATTTAGAAATATGTTACATTATTTAACAAGCACTACCAACTTATGGACAGGATACATGGTTGTTAAAGATGAAAATGCTTTCATAAACGAAAGCAGACTGCCAGAATCTAAAATTAAAAGCTCTGGAGCCAAAGCAGATGAAAATACAAAAGCTTAAATTTTTATAATGAGATTTGATCACAATTAAGCATAAGAAGTATCAGTTAATGAATTAATATATTCGATTCATTTGGCAAAAACAATATACTACAAATTACTTTAATCTCAAGTTTTCAAGGAACTATTAAGGATTAATAGAACAGAAATCAAGCAAGTAGAAAAAATACTAAACTCTGGTCAACACTTTGACCTTAATGCTTAAAATGGAAAAAGCAAAACAGCTCCTATTGGTTCCAATGTTTACATTTTATCTTTCATAATATGCACGTGCCTTTACCTTGTATTTTTTATTTTCCCACAGTAGGCACGGTCGCGTAGCCAACATATGAATTATTTGCTTAGTTCTTTAAATATTTTTCAGAAGATAAAAAGTTTCAAAGTAAATAGATTGAGTAACAATTCTATGTATGATATGAGATCCAAGCTATGAGTATCCACTTTAAAACAAGGAAACTAGGCACATTGCTTTCTTACCCATAAGTTGAATGGTATTAACTGCATTTGCTTCAAATAGTGCAACTTCAGGCTGCATTTAAACACTCAAAGGACTGACCCCTAAATTTAGCAAGAGATTTTGAAATCTCGGTTGAAAGTTGAAATGCAACAAATACGAATTTGAACATGTTATATTAAGAAAAATGAAAATTCAGGCTATGAACACACACAAAAAAGAAAGCTTAAGACCTACTGCACATCACCACATGAATGACTTAAAAATGCTGAACCTGAAAAATGTTTTTCTTAATATTTGTAAATATGCAAGATAGAAATTAATAAAAGATGGAGAGAGAGAGAGAGAGAGAGAGAGAGAGAGAGCGAGAGTATTCCTTTCCTCGGAAATTAATAAAATAGTTCTTTCTGTCCATAAAGTTATTTGACATGTAATACCTGTAATATTACATCTAGAAGGATATGATGCAAGCTCAGTAGAAATCCCATTGACATCTATTAATCCAGTTTTACGTGTTGAAACTTCCATCTGCGCCATCCGCGATCTCTTAGTGCACCCACTGCTATTTCTTGATACTTTTCCTGATTTTCGTAATAAAAGTTTATCGTCTGGCTCTGGCTTCAGTGAAAGAGAAGTTATGCTCCTAAACCCACAGTCTTTCAGGGTGTCATCATTGGGAAAGCTTGAAATTGGGCTGGCATGCCTATGAAGTTCAGAATCAGGCATCTTGGTCCATAGAACTGGTGAAGATGCATTAGCTGCACGAATTTCATTGACATAATTATACTCTGAGAAACTGTGAATTACAAACATTAGTGTGCAATCATACGTGGATTTGTAAGCTTTTGATGGCTTACCTATATTGCTTCCACGAAAACAATGCGTTCAAAGAAATGCATGAATTTTCATTTTAATTTCCACAAATTCAAAAGTAGTAAAGGCAATTTCTATATCAACGTCTTATGATGTGAAAATCAAGAGAACAAAAATGAAATAAAAGGGACGGAAAAAGAATTAAGATGAGCTACAGCATGGTCCCAGTGGACATTGTCAAACCATTCATGAGATACAATAGTTGGCATTTAAAGGTGGATAAGCCACCCCAAGAACCTAAATACTACCCATTTCCTCTTACAAAAGTGAAATTATTTAAGCTAACTCTTTAAGGAAATAAGGCTTTACCCACTACAATTTTTATAATAATTCTTTAGTTGAGGTTCCAAGAAGAGAGATTAAGAATGAACAAAATAGTAAGATAATACCGACTTTGGAAAACAGAAAAAATCAACAGTGCATTGCTCATGCATATCTTCATCACAATTTTCACGTTATAGAAGGTAGAGCATTCCAACATTATTGGAGATGAAGCTCAGAAAAAGAAGAAAGATAAAAGGTGGAAGGACTCTTACGTTGGAAATTTCAGTTCTAAGTGTAATATTAATGTAACAAACAACATAAAGTGCAAGACAAAAAAGGCCATTTCTATTTCAGCTCGTAGTACTAGTCCTTAGCTCCCAAATTTTTAAATCTATTACAGTTTCTCTATCAAGACATCCACAAAGTTAAAACCTTGCCATACTAATACATATATGTGAATACCATCTTCAAGCAACTTTCTCGGTGCCTATATAAGCGGTAGCATGACTAAATTCTACACTCAACGCTTGTATTCAGTTTCTTCAATGATAAACTTACAATAAAAGCACCATATTATATTCATAAGCTGATATTCAAACCACTAGTCTAAAGAAAAACTAATAAATGCTATACATATTTTCAAAATTGATCTCTAAGTATCATGCTTGGCGAATCACCAATGTCTCATTAATTAGAGAATAATATTCGAAACAATAATGGAGATACAGAATAGAACGATGCAATCAATTTAAAACATTTTGGCAAGGTAAAATGAAATCTATTGTCAAGCAGCATTCACCATACGCACAAGTATAGCTGAAGAACCTTTTTTTTAAAAGAAATAAATAATAAGGAAAAAGAAAAGAAAAGTATAATGGGAATACCTGAACTTAAAAGGACATCTTCTAGAAACTACTAAATACCAAAAGAAAGAAAAGAGAACTAAATACCAGATAATACACCAGAAAACACATTTAATTATGACCATAAATAAAACCCAATATTATTGATACTCTAAATGATCGAAACCTAATTTCAAGCAACCACCTTTTCGAACTCCAAAACTGCTAGAAATCTCCGGTTGCAGACCCTCAGCTTCGTCCACCACAACACCGCCAGCACCACCAAAACCCTCAACTGATCCCATGAGCTTTGCCACCGCCGTCGGCTGAATCACCTTGATCGCTGCTTCCATTCACCGCAGATAACACCCCCGCGCAAACCCCCATCACACATATTCAACCAAACTAATATCACTAATTTCATCTCAAAAATATACACAAAAAAAAAAAACTCCCCAAATTTTCAACAATCTATATCAAAATTCAGCTGGGTTGAAATAATAGTGCTGGAGCCAAGGGTACGGGGGAGGGATTCGAGGGGTAAATCGGGGAATTCGGGTGGCTGCGGCTGAGGAGAGGGAGTCTAGGGCAAAATATTGAAGGTTGAGAATGTGTGAGTATTTATACTTTACGGGAAAAGATGAAAAACGAGGAGACTGGGTTACAAAAACAGGAGGTCACCCAACTTTCAGTGAAAGTTCATTTTAGCCACTTTTAACTTTTTTTCATCCTAAAATCATCGCTAACAACTTGTTTAGGTTGCATTATATTCTTAAAGTCAAAATTAAATATTAATCTTAATTATACATTCGCAATTATTACCCATTTATTATTTACATATTTAATATTTTGTGAGATTTGTTACTCATTTTCATTATAATCACATTATTATTTTTTCCAAACAAGACTTGAGTTTCAATTTCGTCACAAATTTAATATCATTTACCATGAAGAGTTTCGTAGTCGACTCCTTTTGACATTATTTTGCAAGTGGGATGGATAATAATGCAATCTCACACCGTTAATACGAAATTCATGGAGTTGAAATGATGTTTTGACATAATAGCATGCTATCAGTTATGTGAACAAAACACTTCCAATTAGAAATATGTGATTATTACATAGACAAATTATGAATCTTGGCCCCAATTTGATATCCACTTTAATAAGTTTTTTTGGAAAAATAAATTATGGAATACTGATTTTTTTTAGAGAATGTGTTGTTAAAAAATAATAAAATTTTTTGATTCACACAAAATATTTTATTTTATGAATATGTGATTGAAAATGGGTTTAACAAAAAAAATTAATTTAATGGAGGTCAAACATGGGATTTCTACTCTTTCCCGAAAGTCGATGACTATTCATACTTATTACCTTGACGCCAAAAAAGAGTTTGATCCAATGCTTTATTTTTCTCACTTTATTATACATGTAACAAGGTCCTCATGTCAAATAAAAAGGATGTTTAGGTTTTTAGTGACGGAATCTTCATTGTTAAAATTGGCATGAAATTGAATTTTCAGTGATGAGTTCGAATTTGAAAAACGATTAAAATGAGAATTTGCTCAAAGTTTGGTGGCCAACTATGATTTTTGCCCGAGTAGAGTCGTCGGTGGGGGTATATTCCAGTGTGAGTGGCTACCGCGGTCCCTCTGAATTTTTAGCCCACGTGGATTTTTCCATACTCAACTACTTTGATCTGCGATAACCCCTGAGGAAGTCTATGGATACAGCAGTTGGAAATCTACCACGTGTTAGTTAAGGTGAGATGTCAATAGAGTGAAGTTTCCTTGAGGTTTAGCAATGAAAACAGGATGCGGAGTACTGTATAGATTCTCGGTGCTGTGAATTGACTTTAATACCCCACGTAATAGTGATTGATATGAGATTCTAGAATGCCTTTGGCACACAATCTTTGAATAACGGATATGTTTTATGAATTTATCCAATACATGATTAGAAGTAATTACTTTAATTAAATAAATACGGTGGGCTAATATCAGAAAAATAAATCAATAATGTCAATTAATCTAGGACTTAATGCAAAATAGTAAACTACACATTCAGCTGACTTATAGAATGAAATTCGTCTATCTGTAGAAAACAACAAAATTCAATATAATTTATCGTAATCTATTAGTTATCATATTGGTTAATCGTAGTCTGAAACACGAAAGAAAATTATCGACTTTTCAAATTATCTATCGAGCAATGCAAAATATTCGACAAAAGATAGAAATAAACCCCACTATCTATTTTACGTCAAACAATACGTGAAGTAACTTCCAATATAACAGTAAAAGCAAGACACGTAGTTGAATCAACCCATCGAGTTCCTATAATTTCTCAACAAGATCTCATGCAATGTAGAGTGAGAGAGGATAATAGATGATACAATCATGCTATAGGCACAAATTTTTTTTATAGGAAATTTTGACAAACAAACTTGACACGGCAGCATTGGAAGATGGGCAAGCAAAAAAAGAAAAAGAAAAAGCAATTCAAGTTTGGCCACGTTAGCTATGTCAAAATCTTCCTGTAATTGAAGCTTTATTGTAGATAATAATACTTTTTATCTGCCAACTTTGGTTAACAGTGTGATATCATGGGAGTTCATAGAAACAGATTTGACATAAACTTTTGAAATAAAGTTATATATTTTTTAAACCAATTTTACAGGTTATAAGGTCTCTGCACAGTATCTTTCGATCCTCCAAGCGACAACCTCTAAACTCTCTTCAACCACACAACTCTTATCAGCTATTACAATTTCTCCTGCATTGACTTCATTGTTTTTTCTTTTCTTTTTAATTTTTTTGCACGTAACTTTCACAATGATTCATTCTCTATCTTTTATTGATTTGTTATTCTAAAATCCAATAAAGATTATAATTTTCCGAAATTCATTTTTTTTTGTTTTTCCATTTTTAACTTGAGATTGTACTATCCATGAACAAATTGTTGGAGGAGAGATTCATTTAGCATGAAATAGCAACTTCGCAGTAGACTCCCAAGGCACGAGATACCGCTTTCCTTAAAACTTTATTTTCCCTTGAGTGTACTCGAAGTAAGTATTAACTTTTTCATAAAACTTACTTAGCCCACATTTGAGCCCCATTTTCTCATAATAAAAAATGATTCTTTTGGAGAATGTGTGGTTAAATAATAATAAAAGTTTTTACGTATTTTATCGGGAGGATGTGTGGTTGAAAATGAGGGTGGAGAAAAATAAATTTAAAGAATAAAATTTTTAAAGCTTAGCCATAATGCAAGCTGTAAACTAGAATTCCTCTATATTGGTGTTTAATAACTTTAGAGACAAAATGTTTAATACATTTTTAGTTTCTCTTTTTTTATTGTGTCACTTATAAGAGCTTAGATTCATTTTTTACCTTTAAATTTGAAATAAATATTTGTTCAAGTTTATCTGGAGAAATTCTCAGGAACCACACATAAGTAGCCATTTGAAATATTTTAGGAGATATTTGAGGAACTTAAGCCAAATTGCTGATAGTGCCCCATATTAGGTCTTCGAGATCATTTTGTACCGCTTAACTGTAACTTTAATTGTTAACTACATTTAGTTAAGTTAAATTTTAGAGCAAGCTAGAACTACGTTAGAGAGCTGAATTGCAGGGATGAAATACTGATATTTGATGGTAACAGAATTCTTTATTGATTGGTAAAAGATTAAACATACATTGTATACTATACTAGTGTATAAATAGACTCTCTAGAGTGGGGAACAAGTAAAGAATAAAAAAACTAATTACATGTGCGTTACAACAAAAGAATCACTCAGCAGGACCACAAGCACACAATAGCATTTGCTAAAACTGAAATTCATCTGCACGTGAGCTGAAGTTGTAGGCATGGGAGTAGTAATGAATTGCTTGCTTTAACATCCCGTCTCAAGCTGGAGTTTATCTCCTAACTCCAAGGTTGTCCTTAAGAATGAGAAATCTGGTTTGTGAAATCGGTTTGGTCAGCAAGTCCGCTATTTGATCAGTTGAATGAATGTATTGAACTTTAAGTTTTCCTTCAAGAACTTTGTCTCTCACAAAATGTATGTCCAATTCAATGTGTTTAGTTCTAGTGTGGTAAACAGGATATGAGGCCAAAGCGTTTGCACTGAGATTATCACACCAGAGTGTAGGGAGTGGAGATGGACTTAGCTTAATTTCTTTAAGCAAAGATTCAACCCACGCAATCTCGGCAGCAGCTTGTGCAAGAGCCATATATTCAGATTCTGTACTTGATCTAGCCACAACATGCCGTTTCTTCGAAGACCAAGCCACCAAGGTGTTTCCTAAGTAAAAACAGTAGCCGGATGTTGATCTCCTATCATCAGGTCATGATGCCCAATCCGCATCAGCATAGCCTATGATATATATTTTGCCAAATCTCTGAATCCATAGAACTTCCTCAATAGTCCCTTTCAGGTACCTAAAGATTCTCTTTACACTTCTCCAGTGAACATTCGAGGGTGCTTGCAAGAATTGACTCAATTTGTTGATAGCAAAAGTGATATCGGGGCGTGTATGTGCTAAGTATTGTAATCCTCCAATAGCACTTCGATAAAGACAAGGATCTGCCATTTTGTTGCCTTCATCCTTGGATATCATTTTTCCCACAGTCATAGGAGTAGCACATGGTTTGAGGTTTTCAAGATTGAACTTCTTCAGCATGTCTTTTATGTATTTGATCTGAGTAAGATGTAGGCCTAAGTTGTTTCTCTTTACTTCAATTTCCAAGAAATGATGAAGTTTACCCATATCCTTCAAGGAAAATTGAGCATTCAAGTTGTCAATGAAGTACTGTAAGAACTTCTGATCATTTTCAGTGACTACAATATCTTCAACATAGACTAAGGCAAAAAAGACCTGGTTTTGATCCATGTGAAAGAACAGAGAATTGTCTACTTTTGAGTTTGAAAAATTCCAGTCAAGAAGGGTTTTCTTTAACTTTTCATACCAAGCTCTTGGAGCTTGTTTGGGTCCAAAAGAGCATTTTTCAGCCTGCACACGAAGGTAGGATTGGCGTTATCAATAAAACCTTCAGGCTGCTTCATGAACACTTTTTCATCCAGTTTCCCATTCAAAAATACATTGTTGATATCAATTTATCTAATACTCCATCTGTAAGGGTGAGAATTATTCTTAGGGTGGAAGCTTTGATGACTAGGCTGATAGTTTCATGGTAGTCAATCTTTGATGTTTGCAAGAACCCTTTGGTGGCTACCAACCTTGCTTTATGCTTAAGTGTCCTGCCCTCTATGTCACGTTTCAGTCTGAACACCCATTTGTTTCCAATACCTTTTTGATTGGTGTCAGGTGGTACTAGTTGCCAAGTTTCATTTCTCATCAACGCTTGGTATTCTTCTTTCATTTATTTTCTTCAATCTTCATTTGACAGAGTTTTAATTGTATTGTTAGGGTCCAGCTTGCTGTATTCTTTGCATTGAATTGAATAAACTTTAGGTTTGAAAATGCTAGCCTTACTCCTGGTGATCATGGGATGTTCTGTAGTCTGATTTCTCTGATTTGATGGATGATTCCCTTGTGTTCCATACCGATATTCAGTTCATCATTGACTACAGTTTGTTCCACTTGAGTGTTTACCATTTCTCCATGATTTGATACTTGAGTAGCTTCAGTATTTGCTTCTCAGTTTCCATTTCCATTTATCTTAGATGTCATATTCTAAGCTGATTCTTGCTGATCAAACATAGAGGGTGCTGCTGTAAGAGTAGCATCAGAATCTACTTCATCAGTTGAACAGATTTGATCGTGATTTGAAGGAGCACAAAAAGGCAGGTAGTGAATGATAGTGTCAGATGTTTGAGGATTGGTTCTTTTATTGAGGAAACCAGATTTAAATGGAAGCTCATTTTCATTGAACACTACATGTCTGGAAATGTATATTCTACCTGTTTGACTGAGACACTTGTAGCCCTTGTGAGAGTTGCTAAAACCAAGAAACACACATTTAGTGGAATGAAAACTTAGTTTATGTTCTTGATAAGGTCTAAGGCAAGGGAAACATGCACAACCAAATATTTTCAGTGACTTGTAATCAGTTAGTTCATTGTTTAGGACTTGACATGGTGCCTTCATTTTGAGAACTAGTGTAGGTAACTTTTTGATAAGATAGGTAGCTGTATGAAATGACTCCCACCAATAATGTAAAGGCATACTAGCTTGAGCAAGTAAGGTTAGGCCAGTTTCGATTATGTGCCTATGTTTCTTCTCAGCTCTTCCAATTTGAGCTGAGGTGTAGGGACATGAGAGACGCATTTTAATGCCTGATTTTTTAGCTAAGTTTGTGAATGATCTGAACTCTCCTCCCTAGTGAGACTAGAGGGCTTTTATTTTTCAATCAAACTTGTTTTCAACAAGATTTTTGAACTGAATAAACAGACCTAGAGCTTCAGATTTGTTTTTCATGGGATAGATCCATGTAAACCTACTATAGTCATCAATGAATATGATATAGTATTTGAAGCCAGAAGTTGAAATTATGGGTGCAGGCCCCCAAACCTCTACACGAATTAAATCAAGAGGAGCTAAGGCATGAGAGGAAGACAATTTGAATGGCAATAGATGTGATTTGCCAAGTTGACAAGCATCACACAAATGACTGATTTTGTTAACATCAATGTTTTCATTACAGGATTTAAATACTTGAGACATAACAGATGTTGGGGGATGACCAAGTCTCATATGCCATTGCTTGAGTTTGTTAACATATTCACTAGTTGTGTTGGAAACACTTGATTTGATATTAAAGGTAGAGATGTATGACTTGTTTAGAGGAATTGATTCTTGACGGAGAGGTTCTTTGGCTTGACTGAGATGTTCAAGCTGATAAAGTCCTTCCTTAAGCTTCCCTTCCAGCAGTACTTCCTTTGTTTGTTGATCTTTCACAACACAAAAATCCGGATGAAATTCCATAAACACACAATTTTTTGATGTCAGCTGAGAAACACTTAACAAGTTCTTTTTAATTGAGGGCATAAGTAACACATTGCTGAGCATCAAGGATTTGTTGTTTAATGTGTTTATGTGCTTAGTGTTAATGTGAGAGAGAGGGAGTTTATTACCATCACCAACGGCAAGATGTTCCTTACCACCATATTCATGTGCATCAGTCAAGTTTTTCCTTTCAGCTGTAACATGGTGACTTGCACCTGAATCAGCAAACCAAGCAGGGTCTGTTATGGTGCTCGGTGAGGCAAAGAAGGCTTCTGGTTTTGAGAAGTTGCTGTGATGCTGATCAGGCCTAAAGCCCATATACCTTTCATCATATCCGTTATAGCATTTGTCTGCCGAGTGATTATTTAAACCACAAATTTGGCATGGTCCTTTAACTTCAGCAATCCTGTTAACTCTTCTCCTACCTCCTTTATTGTTATAGGTTTTTCCTCCATGATTGTATCTACCACCTCTATTTGTACTGGATCTGTGCACAAAGTTTGCTGAAGTATGATTTAAATTGACAGAGTCTAGGATGTTTCTTACTAAATTGAGATGTTCAATTCGACTTTCAAAAGTCATCAGAACATATTGCAATTCAGGCCACGAAATGGAGTCTTTGCTATTAATTTGTACAATTATGGGAGTGTATTATTCATCAAGTCCAGCCAACACTTGTGTAACAAGATCATTGTGTGGAATTCTTTCCTACAATTTCAAGGCTATTAGCCAGCTTTTTTACTGTGTTCAAGTATCGATCAATGCTCATAGAACCCTTCCTGGTTCTTTGGAGTTCACTGATGAGAAAAATGACCCTAGATTTGTTCGTTACACCAAAACTATCTTGTACGGCATTCCACAAACTGCATGAGCTCATGGATCCCATTACTCTCATAGCAATTTCAGCAGTCATTGATGAGTAAAGCCACCCCATGAGGAATTGGTTAGTTGACATCCATCTTCTATACTCAACATTAGGCACCATTTCAATGGTTACTCCAGTAGCTCCTGTGATTTATGTTGTAGTGAATTCAGCTGGACAGACCTTTGTTCTAGTGATAAAACCTTCGAGATTGTGACCCTTGATGATGGGCATCACCATGTTTTTTCATAACAAGAAGTTGTTCTTGTCTAGTTTCACTGGTGGACCTTGTGTGAGGCTGATTCCAAGTGAAGGCAACTGATTTCGTCCCAACAATGGAGTCATCTGAATGCTTGATGTTGGCTGTGCGGATTGAGTATTGTCATTGGATCGGATGTCAGCCATAATAGCTCCGATACCAAGTTAAATTTTAGAGCAAGCTAGAACTACGTTTGAGAGCTGAATTGCAAGGATGAAAAATTGATATTTGATGGTAACATAATTCTTTATTGATTGGTAAAGATTACACATACATTGTATACTATACTAATGTATAAATAGACTCTCTAGAGTGGGCAGAAGTAAAGAATAAAAAAACTAATTACATGTGATTTACAACAAAAGAATCGCTCAGCAGGACCACATGCACACAATAGCATTTGCCAAAACTGAAATCCATCTGCATGTGAGCTGAAGTGGTAGGCATGGGAGTAGTGATGAATTGCTTGCTTTAACAAGTTAGTGGAGCCTAAGGTGGCAATGGGCCGAGCCGAACCAGCTATGCCCTTACCCACACGAGCTCATGGCTCGTCCACGCTCGTGCTCGAGTTTGTCGCTCGTGGGCCAAAAACGAGTCGAGCTAAAGTTCCGCTCTGCTCGTTTTTTTTAAACACTATACTAAACATAAAATATATATACATATATACACACATTTTCTAAACATTTTTGAAATATAAAATTCAGCTGGACAGACCTTTGTTCCAGTGATAAAACCTTCGAGATTGTGACCCTTGATGATGGGCATCACCATGTTTTTTCATAACAAGAAGTTGTTCTTGTCTAGTTTCACTGGTGGACCCTATGTGAGGCTGATTCCAAGTGAAGGCAACTGATTTCGTCCCAACAATGGAGTCATCGGAATGCTTGATGTTGGCTGTGCGGATTGGGTATTGTCATTGGATCGAATGTTAGCCATAATAACTCCGATACCAAGTTAAATTTTAGAGCAAGCTAGGACTACGTATGAGAGCTGAATTGCAAGGATGAAAAACTGATATTTGATGGTACATAATTCTTTATTGATTGGTAAAGATTATACATACATTGTATACTATACTAATGTATAAATAGACTCTCTAGAGTGGGGACAAGTAAAGAATAAAAAAACTAATTACATGTGATTTACAACAAAAGAATCGCTCAGCAGGACCACATGCACACAATAGCATTTGCCAAAACTGAAATCCATCCGCACGTGAGCTGAAGTGGTAGGCATGGGAGTAGTGATGAATTGCTTGCTTTAACAAGTTAGTGGAGCCTAAGGTGGCAATGGGCCGAGCCGAGCCGAGCCGAGCCGAGCCGAGCCAGCTATGCCCTTACCCACACGAGCTCATGGCTCGTCCACGCTCGTGCTCGAGCTCGTCGCTCGTGGGCCAAAAAAGAGTCGAGCTAAAGTTCTGCTCTGCTCGTTTTTTTTTAAACACTATACTAAACATAAAATATATATACATATATACACACATTTTCTAAACATTTTTGAAATATA